>VOQJ01043093.1:0-15555 GCA_015052665.1 Apistogramma diplotaenia
TTGTGATCACAATGAGTGTTTTTTTTTTTTTTTTTTTTTGGAAATGAATGAGCAAGCCCCAATTAGCCTGCATCAACAGAAAATTGACAGAAAGTATGCTAAAGTATTCCGAAGCTTACTGGCTCCAGCCATGGATGTAACAGCTCTCCAAGAACAGGATAATCCTGCAGTATTTAAACTAGAAGGTATTAAAAAACATGCACATCTTACTGGCAATCTTGCTACCAAGAACTGATTTAATATCAAGTGGAATGTAAATAAAAAAGCAATAGTTTGCAAATCATTTGAAAAAATATGTATTTAATGGAAAGTGATACAAAGACAACAGTAGTTAGAACTGAGGAAATGTTTTCAAAGGAGTCAGAATGAGCAGGATTTTATTGTGAAACGAGTGCATTTCAGTGAACACATCTCATTGCTGCATGTACAAGTGCAAAGTTACAAAGTGAAACACCGCCAACTTATCTATAAGGAGTTAAATAAGGAGTGGAAGACTTAAAAATTTAAATACAGAAGTGTCTGCCTTCTGAAAAGGTTTCTTACCCAGTTTTAGGGGCATCAGTTCCACGTGCTGCACTCCACTCCCAGGTTCTTCTATCAGCTTTTCGTGACAATCCTCCTGAAGCTACAGTCAGCTTTTGCACCTTTTCCTACCACAGTTTTCCAGTCAACTTTCCATTCATATGCTTTGATACAGCGCTGTGAAGAGTCGGGCTTTTTAGCAATGACCTTCTGTGGTTTACCCTCCGTGTGAAGGAGGCTGATGATCCTCATCTGGACAACTATCAAGTCAGCAGTTTTCCCCACGACTGTGGTTGTGTGCAGCGAGCTGGACCAAAAGACACAGTATTTTTTCTGATTTTCATGACATATGAGTCACAGTCATCAAAACTAAAGTAATAAAAGAAAATACTTGAAACATTAGAAATATGACTTTTTGAATTTAATTACAAAAGTCATATTTTTCATGATATTAATTTTTTTCTGAAGCATCTTCAGTATGTATACAGCATGGTGCAATGTTTGATTTGCAAGGTTATGAAAACATTTCATTTTAATAATAAAAAATAAAAAAACAATACCGTGTACTTACAATTTCAAACATGTCCATTGTTTTTACAGGCAAATCAGGGATGCTGCTCCAGTAGCTGTGAGAAGATTTATGCATGAAGAAGTAAAAATTGTCTTTGAAATTGTCTTGATTATAATTTGGCCATGGGGTGTGTACGTGCTAGGGAGCAGTATGGTAAAGAGGCTTCTTTCATTCAGTGAATGGCCGAAGCTGCATATATGTATGTATATATATATATACATATATATAACAACATTAAAGGTGAGAGCCTCACACAGAGCATTAGCACTGCAATCAGACACACCTTATAATACTATCTGATAACGTCTCCTGAAAGTTATTTATACTTTTCACATCACTCTGGTGTGGTTTATTTCACTTCTGTCACTTCAGAATAAATCTCATATAAATCAAACTCTGTCAGGCTGCACGAGAAATGCAGTGGATAAAATGGAAGGAAACACAAGTTTGGCCTCTGGGTATTGTTACACATTCTTCTTGGTTTTGAAGCGCTATCTTTAAGATTTTCACATGCTTCTCTGGAGGTTTTGAGGCCAAGTGAACAGTCTGGACTAAATGTGGGGCAGGAGGAGTCCAGAAACCCAAATATTATTTCAAAGAAATCCAATACGTGGGTACAAGTATGACAGCTAATAAGTTGGCCCCTGTCCTCGCCGCGCACCACCCACAGTGTGACGGCCGCTAACATGTAAAATCTCAGCCTCTGCCTGGATGACCTCACGGCTCAGACCTCTGTTCGGGCCAGGGTCCTTAACCAGGGTCCAATAAGCCACCCCATAACTCGCTAACACTCTTTTTATTTGTCGTCTTTGCTCCGTTAGAATACATAGCTGCAGTAATATGGAGTGATGTGCTGAGCGTCAGCTGAACACTAAACTAGGTGTGTCCCAGATTAGCGTGGGCTGCGGCCTGGCGCCTCCATTGTTCCTCATTGTTATTTCAGAACCGAAAAATAAATAAATAAATGCAGCGTTCAGGACGGTTTCCACGGGCTGAGCCGTCAGCGAGGGTCCTGCGAGCTCTGGTGCAGAGGTCTTCCGTGCAGTCGCATGGCCTCGGGCTTCCAGGAGAACTTTTTTTACACAGGCCACACAAAGATAGACGCTCCTTTTTTCTTCTGCATCACAGCCCTTTTCCGGCAATAATTACAATGTCAGTCTGTTTAAAAAGCAGTCTTACGGGAATATGAGGCCCCCATTACTGAATCGCCCATGCGCTCGGAGCTGGGGGGGCCATAAAACATTCATCTATGACCAGCTGTAAAAGAAGCAGTGGAGCAAGGGAGAGAAAAAATGGCACCCTGACAGCATCACATTTAGTGGAATAATAATCACACCCCCTTTTTGCTTTTATTGCATGGTGGCTTGATTGATTAACTGCCTTGAGGAGAGGACACATGGAAATATACCTGTCACAGTGTTGGTGACTGTGGCAGCACAGTTTCCATGGATTAACCTCCCTCATGCAGTACCACATGTGCGCCTTGGTTGAGAGGAAGGTAAAAGGTGCTGTGCAGTATGGATTGTGTAAATCTTGCACAGTGATTTGTATATGGCTCATTATATTGTGACTGTCATTTATTTCCGTGTCTCTTCGTGAAACACCTGGGTAGGGCATTCACTTAGGCTGCCCGCTTGTGTTTTCAAGTGCTCATTTGCCATCGTGAGTTGACATTATGTCACCAAACCATTCTGCCTGATTAAGATTATTACCTGGGGTGATATTTAGCAAAGAAAACAAATGTAAAAATCAAATTAATAACTCAGATATGAGTTTGTAAATAATCTAGCAGCAGTAAATACCTGGTTATATAATTAGAATAACTTACACTCGCTCCACCTCCTCAAATGTGTATTTTAACTGTATTTAGGTGTGAATGTGAGTGGATGTCTGTCCCTCAGAGTGAGCCCTGTGACAGACTGGTGACCGGTCCACAGTGACAGCAAGCATGGGATCCCCAGCAACCCTGAACCGGATAAATGAAAGATGAAGGATGGACATTGAAAAACGCTCTGAAAAGGTCCAGCAAGGCATAATTTCTCTGGGAACTGCAAAAAAGAGTCAAAACGCACTTCAGTTCTTTTAGTAAACACATCACTAATGAGTTTTGTCTTACTTGCTTGGTTCAAGTCAAGTTCAATACAGCATGACGTTTAATTCATAAATGAAAGTAATATTTTGACTAAATAAGATGATAACGCTGAGTATGCTTTGCAGGGGGACTGTTGTGTGACTGATAAGTAGCTACCCACTGTGCAGGCATAGAATCATAGCAACCCCACAACAATGCTAATCAGACAACGACAACTTATTTTATACAGTTTTCATATGTTTCTGAGAGAAACTCCAAAGTCATGTGATCCTCTGCAAAAAAAAAACATTTCACATCACTGTCTCATTTTACATTCTGTATAATGACAATAAAGGAATTAAAGGATTTCTATTGTATTCTACTGTCCAGTTGTTTGATCTACTGTAAGGTCAGAATTACTTGAGTCACTTCTTTAAAAAAACATTGCATAATTTGGTAAAGGTGAAGCAGCTAGACAATGAAACCCCCCCCCCCCACACACACACACACACCCTCTCACAAAGAGTTGTGAATTTAACCTTCGTCAATGCATTTACAGGCAAAAGTGCACAGCGTAGTACCTAGCTCTCCATTTCTCCAGCCACAACAGCCTTACTTTCCACTGTGCTATTCCTATGTCAAACCACCGTCTGTTTTTAGTCATGTCTCCTTCATGTAATTCTTTTGTGGTGGGAAAATGTATTTCTCCCTTGTACGGTTTAAGATGCACTCTTTCTGCCAAATTTTAGGGAAACACACTCATACTGTAGGATTGTCACAGGATTTATTGCTCATTGGAAACGATAAGTGGGTTGATGGCATCTGAAACTAACAAAAAAAAGGCTTGAGGAAAAAGCAAATGTCAGGTCTAATGTGATGTAACATTTCCAATAGATGGGTGTCAATGATCAGAAGGGGAATGTCAGATTTGATGAACTGAATGGCTAAATGTTGTTTCAGTGGAGGCACGGCACTAGTTTGTCTCCAGTCAGGCGAAGTAACAATCGATAGCTGTGAAACTCACACAGGACTTGAAGCTGACAAGTTAAATATAATTTCTCTTGTCCAATCTGATAGAACGCTGAAGTGTAATTAAATAATGATAGACAATCGAGACGTTCATGCTTACTGAAACATAATATTCTGAGAACTTTATAGAGTTCAATCTTCTGTTCAGTGTTAACATCATAAAACTCAGCGGGGTAGCCAAGATGGCTGTCGACATCCATATTCACC
Organism: Apistogramma diplotaenia; assembly: GCA_015052665.1. Lineage (NCBI taxonomy): Eukaryota > Metazoa > Chordata > Actinopteri > Cichliformes > Cichlidae > Apistogramma > Apistogramma diplotaenia. The sequence goes on from VOQJ01043093.1 coordinate 4,401, forward strand.
TCGCTCAGTATAAACATCCCCTCAGCACAACCATATTGAACATAGATTTGATCACAGACAAACACGAATGGCAAACACCACATGGAACGCTCTGAAATGTCTGACCTTGTGTGATCCTTGGTTCACACGAAAGCATCCCAGAAAAAGTCTGACGCTGTGATCAAGGCGAGAGCCCAGAGGGCCTGAACCAATAAAACGCTGTGGAAGGTATCCAACTTTTCCGGACTATTGTAGAATAAGAAGTGCTTGGCTCAGTTTGCTCTCTCCATCTGAGCAAAGGATTGGGCTGGAGGCCTGTCTTCAGAGTCTTGAGTGGATGCCATGGGAGCAGGCCGCAGCAGAAAAACAGGTCAATACTGACTGTTAATGCCACGATTGGATGGTTTGTGGTCTGACCATTTGGGAGACGGAACAAAATAACATTTTACTGGGGTTCATAAACCTCTCATGGATGTTAAAATGGTTCCTCCATAAATCCTAAAGTGTTGAAGGCAGACGTTAAAGTGAAAGCTACAAGAGTGACAAAACGTATGGAAGTGCAGAGGTTCAGAGGACTCTCCTGCACATGCTGCTATTAAACTATACTATTTAAAGCCATTTAAAGTCAATGGGTGGTGAATGATAATATCTTAAAGAGGATATAGTATGCAAAAATACCGTTTGTAAAGAAGTAAAGACAAAATCATTGTCTGAAACTCTCTTCAGTCCAGTTAACTATACACAATGGGATTGAATAAATGTTAAACTGTAACTCAAACTTAATTCTGTATAGAAAGTACATACCAATAAATAAATACAATTTAAAAAAATGTTTTTAGAGTTTATTTGCTTCAAATTGTAACAAACGGGAAGGAGGTGGAAGGTTTCATTTTCTACAAGCTGATGGTTCAGCTTGTAGAACCATCTTTACCAGCAATATCTTGGAGTAATCATTTTCTGTATGACTTCATCAGTGTCTCACATCATTGTGGAGGGATTTTTGGCCCACTGCTTTACAGTTTTTGTTGACGTTTGTAGGCATTTGTTTATGCAGACGTCTCTTAAGGTCCTGCCACAAGAAAGTCCAGGTCTGGACTTTGACTTGGCCACTGCACCACATTGATTGTTTTCTCTTTTGGGCATACTGTTGCAGATTGAATTGGGGGCATTGTCCTGTTGCATCATCCAGTTTTGGCCAAACTTTAGCTGTCAGACAGATGACCTCACTTTTGACTCTAGAGTATTTTGGTATACAGAGGAGTTCATGGTCGACTCAATGAGTGGTTCAGTCAGTGCAGGTCATGTGGCTGCAAAACAAGCTCAAATCATCACCACTCCACCACTGTGCTTTACAGGTGGTATGAGGTGTTTGTGCTGATATGCTGAGTTTGGCTTTTGCAAATGTGGCCTGGTCTTGTCTGTCAAAAACGAATGACAGTGTTCCAGAAGTCTTGTGGTTCTGGAATGCAAACTCCAACAGACGCAGTCTAAATGGGCTGGATACTTCAGAGCCCACAAAGGCCGGAAGTGAGCAGCTGTGACATTGGACAGCCTGGCTTTGACCTGCCCTTAATGTAGCAAAGCTCCTGTTGCCCAGCAACCATGATAATGTGAAGCACAGCTGTGGAAAAGAAGCTGGTAAAATGGAGCTTGAACTTTCACGTGTTTTCTTTTTTTTTGATTATTTAAGATCAGCGTTAGCACATTTCTACATCAAGAAATAGAGATGAACTAATGATCAATTTACAAATATTTTGACAGTGATTCAGTAAGACATTAAATTAAATAAAACCAAGGGCGCAAGTTTGATATTAACATTGGTAGGGACATCGAATTGTGGTTTTTTGTTTTTTTTTTGGAGGGGGGGGCGTCAATTCAATTTTATTTATATAGCGCTGAATGTCATTACGCCCTTGAACAAAACTATGTTAGTTGTGAAGCTTAACTTTAATCTCAGCCAACCCCATTTGCTCAGAAACAAATGAAACACTGAAATAAACCAAACATTAACTGAGTGAATTATATCTGAATTTAACTTCCACTCTGTGGCAAAAGCCAGCGAGAGTTTGAAAAGTCAGGCGTTCTCTCCGGGTATAGTGATCCTCGACCACCCAGTCAGCTGACTGTTAGACCAGCAGGAGCAGACATCTCAGCAAATGTCAGCACACTTTTGCAATTAAATGAGACAGTTCAGCCTGGCTAACAACAGTAAATGGCTAATAGCACATGTGTATCTACAGCATATGAATCATGCAATTAAACCACACGTTATCCCTGCATCTTTTTTCATTTTTTCCATTTATTGTGCTTTCTTCAGCATCAGTTTTATGTACTTTTTCTATTTGCTGATGTTGCGTTGTATTTGACCTCTCAGGGCCACCATACCTGTCTGGCATATAGCTCTTGAACTTTTGCAATTTCTCTGAGCATTGCATGGTTTGAGCTTGGGGTGAATTTGATGTGCGAGAAGACTGTGGTATTTTGTTAACACACACCTGAAGGATCCATACCAGCAAACTTTCAAAACATCTGCTCTTTTAGAGGTGGTCCCACCCACTGGGTGCTACTTATCCTCTTAATTCCTGTGGGACCAGTAAGGGTGTAATTAGCTGAATAAAGTTCTATGAAAACCTGACTCTATAATTCACTATGCGATGCTAAAATATTGGTGGATTTTGTCTCCTACAAATAACTGCCTGAAAGAGTATCAGCTAAGACATTATGACAAGCCACAAGAGGGGATGCAAGGATAAAGGCTGTCAACCCCACTGTTATGCCATCACACCGTATGTTCCATCACTAAGCACTTGCATCCAGATCAATGGAGCCAGAGCCTCACTCCATTTCAAAGCCCAGTAACAGTAAGTAACTCTACCTCGGTTCAATACTGTTAAAGTCCTAAAGTCAAACCCAATCAATTTGAGTTTGAGGAGCATCTATTATCAACTTTATAAGTTTTATAAAGATAAAATCTAATTTTCTTCCAATCTGGGGGCTTCAGCAACCTGATATATAGTGGTTCCACTTCTGGCCTGCAGTACCAGCCAACTAATGAGCTGCTAAGTAGATCAAAAGTCAACACAGTTCATGGCAGATAAGGATGAGAGTGGAGAACTGTCCTGTCACGTGAAGTGATGAGGAAGAAAAACAACAACAACAAAAGGGTTTTGCTATTTACTGATCGAGTAACACAAATATGTAATTTCAGGTGGCACATTTGCATTGCTCAGGTCTGAGTCAGGGTTACGTGTAGGGGGAAGAGAGGGCCTGCAGGCTTACAAGGGACTTCTGATCTCCTTTTGCATCATTGTAAATACACCCTTGACTGGTTTCTGTCTCCAGAACAAAATGACTGTGTGTGCATCAGAAATTAGTGAGGGCTCATCAAACCAAGGCTTTATTGACATAAAGTGTCAAAACTTGTCATTAAGGGTACTGGGGAGCTCATAAAATGCCTTTATGGGGGAAAGAATTAAAGTGGCTGCCATATTATTATGGAGCAGTGCCATTTGAGTCCTGAAAATCCTGAAAACACACTCAGATTTGATGTAAACATATGCATGATGTTTGTTGCTGTTTAGTGAACTAACGAGATGCCCTTGGTGCTGCAGTCATCGTACGTCCTACGACAACAAATATATCTTTTGCATGCGTGCAATTACAGCCATATTGATGCCACTAGGAAAATGAAGGTTTCATTGATTTTATTGACTGGTGACTCATCCGATCGGCTGCAGCCTTTTCCAGCAGTGAGGACAGCAGACCAAAGCACATCTCTGTATTACATTCATAATGGGTGCATCAAGTAATTAGATGTGATTTAAGCAAGTGCTTCCCCTTGAGAAGAAAAAAAGTTGTGCTAATATCCAAGAACGAACTGAAGTTTGAAGCAGATCCAAAGCCAGCTTAAAGTTGATGTTCAGAGGTCAGCCTGGAAATAAAGTATGCCCACAAGTGTGTGCTTTGCTTATGGTTATCATAACAGAAAAAGGCGTTCTTGGGGTTATATTAAAGTTCACAATTTAGCATGCATCTGTATAAAATCATCTTCTCGACCTCTGCACGTACACCAGCTCACAAATGTTTACGTCCTGGTAAAAGTTGTCTTTTTGCACCAAACCATTTACCTGCCTCATGTTGTGAGGGAATGCTACCTTCATTTTTAAGTAACAGATCACACCTGCTGGTCCATGTCCACTTCACCCCCCGCTTTAGGCCAAAGTAACAGAAGTTAGCACGCACATGTGGAATTTAGCCCTATGGTGGTTGGAAAGATGAGCCTGTGTAAACTGTGTTAAACTCCAGAACGGAAGCCCCACTGTGACCAATATATAACCCGGCATGAGTCATCCTGCCAAGCACCCACAGATACGATGACCTTGTCCGCTTTACTATAGCTTTAACAGTTGGGGCCCTAAAAGACGACGTATGAACATTCCCTCTGTGATCATCATCAGATGTTCTTCCCCTTCCCTGGGGACACTAAGAGAGCAGAACAAGGGTGAGAGAAGAGAAAGCGAAACCAGGAGAATCAGTCATCTCCCAAAGTCCCTGGGTGATTCATTTTATACACCACCTCCTGAACTAATACTACTCATTTGATTTGTCTCAGGTAGATATTCTTTAGCACTATCTTATTCAGCAAGTTTGAATTATTGTAAAAGGGTCTGTGTGTGTGTGCATGCGCATCTTCGCTTTGGGAGTATGAGTGAATGGTTGAGATGGCAATGGACAATCATGAAGACTGATGTAATCATAAAATCAATCAGGATTTGACAGATGGCACCATCTCTCTGCTCACCACAGCCAGTATTTCAAAGATATCACTGTTTCAGTGCTCCAAGACTTAAACAGAACCACAGCTTGAATTCTTTCCCCGTGTCCATCTAGTGTAACTGAAATGAACCACAGGGACGACAAGGACAGTCTGGCTCACCCTTTCTTTAAAGAAAGCCCCTGGTAAGTGCCAAAATCTGCCCAAACACGTTTCATTTGAAAGGGAGAGGAGCTGTTAAGTAAACAAATTAGCAGTTGGCTTTTTGTGTTCCCCTTGGGTTTGTGGGGTTTCATTAGTTTTGGAAGAACATGGAACCACAGGTAAAAAGCATCCCGGACGAAGAATGATGTGGTATGTGTTTGAAGGGATAACCACTGGGCCTCTCCAAAGCAGGAGCACACTGTGTCCAGACCCACAGCTCAAACCCAATGGTGGTACGGTCCACTAGCAAAACGGGATTCCCAGAGAGGCTGGGAATTTTTTAAAGCACAACCCAGAAGCCCAGTTTTGCATTCTAAAAATTCCTGAGAATAAAGTAGCATGCTAAAGTCTCGAGTCCCCAAACATGCATAAAAATAAAGCAAAAACTGAGTTTGTACAGTTCTAACTAGTTTGAAAGTCAATATTTGGTGTGACCACCTTTATTCTTCAGCACAGTCTGAACTCTCTGAGGCAGCTTTCTTGTCATTTCTTTAAATAGTCTTCAGGACTAGTTCTCCAGGTTTCTTGAAGGACTTCGTTGATGGATGTTTCTGCATTTTGTTCTGTTCTCTGTTAAGATGATCCCATGAAGCTTCAATAGTCATGAGGTCTGGTCCCTGAGGAGGCCAATCCATGACTGACAATACATGGTTGTGTGCTTTTCACAAATCCATCAGTTTGGACAAGATCTCCAACATCACTGACTGAAATGCAGCTCCAAACCATGACAGTATCGCCTCCATGTTTCACAGATGACCTCCTCAGTCCAAAAAAACTCTACATGCCAAATATAAACACTGCTAAGGACACATTTGACATGATTTATTTTAGTGCAGTATATGTGTATTTAAAATATAAAGTTACATGTCCAGTCTTGCATACTTCACATCTCTGAAAAGACACCATTCGTTGTTCAAAATATTGGAATGGAAATTGCATTAAATTCGATTTTATTTACTTTGTATGTGTGTGCGTGTGTCTATAATTAATTTGTTTGCAGGTTTGACCCACTTTTGCCTCAATTCTTTGCGGCATAAAGAAGATTTTGGTCCGTATTGACATGACAGCGTCACACAGTTGCTGCACATTTGTCAGCTGCACATCCATGATGTGAATCTCCTGTTCCACCACATCCCAAAGGTGCTCTATAGGATTGAGAGTTGGTGACTGCGGAAGGTCATTTGAGTACAGTGAACTCACTGTCGTGTTCAAGAAACCAGTTTGAGATGATATGAACCTGACATGATGCATTATCCTGTCTGACTCTAACCCAACAGAAGATGGTCAGCAACAATACTTAGGTAGGCTGTGGCCTTTAAACCATGTATACACACACACGCACCATGTCTATATGTGGTTAAAACTACTATTCAACAAATATCCTACTGGATGATACACAGTACATACATTACCTGGATATTAATCTACATTTACTGTTTCAGAAAGCAAAAAGAAGAAGATGAAATAACATTTGCATATTAGACAAAAGTAATACTATGGTTATGCTTGTCACAAGATGGCTGGATAAAGATAGATAGTGAGATTCAGTGTCTTATGTGGTCTCCAAATGTGATGAATCCAAAATATTCACATATTTTCCCAGACACCCTATCTGTTTCGTACTCTGGTCCAGCCAGCAGGCCATGTGAATTGGGCTTCACGCTTCCAAATCCCCTTGCCTGCCTTCTACAGACCACGACTTCCTACCACAGGACCCCTGCCGCTCAACCAGGCCCTCAAGCCAGACCACTGGTCTACCCAACACTAATGGCTCTGTTTAGTAACTCAGAGCCTTTTGCAATTCTGCCAAGCACTCTCCAGGAGTCAAATTTGACATGGAGACCCATAGCACATTCTCACAGATTCCACAACTTCAACAGGTCAAATCACACCAGCATCACTCTCCACCACAGTCTATTTATTCACTAGCTAATTGCTTTGTAGAGCCTTAGGTTGCATTGTGCTCTCAAGAAGGTTATAGCTCTGGGGGGACACTCAGGAGACCATTCAAATGAACAAAATAATGGCTTGATTGTCCCTGAAGCATTTCCCAATGGATCTTACTAACAATTTAAAACTGTTGATTTTACTTTTGTATATTTCTATTTTCATGGTTCTAAGGATGGAAACGTTACACTGTGAGCTGGCAGGTCCGTGTGCTGCTTTAATCAGAACAAATATAACTGTGCTTGTATTGATTAGATTGCCGTTACCTGACTTTTTAGATCCGATTTCCTTTTTCCTTATTAAGCTTTTCCTTAGCAAGTAAATGTCAATGTCTACTGAATAAATAACCACAAAGATTTGTACAGACCTTACATCCCAGTGGCCATGTCTTTCTCTGGTACAATATGCTGGTATTTGAATGAAATGGCTCAACAACTGTTGGGTGGATTGCTATGAAATCTGAAACAGCTGTAAAAGGTGTGGCAACATTTTAACTTTTTATGGTCAAATTTTAAACATTTTCGGTTCAAATACCTGCAAATCTGTTTGTTTTCTAATGTGATATACTGTATATGGTTAATTTTTGACAACCGGTTATCTGTAAAATGACAGTCGGCCCACCAAAATCATGCTGTTTAGTACATGTGCAGCTCTGACTGCTGATGGAAGTGACTGGATTCCAACACCAGGATGTGTGACACTGTGTCACGCGATCAGCATTTGGTCACCAGTTCAAAGGGGAGACAAATATTGTGCTCGTACGGGCAAAACTACATGGCTTGAGTCTCAGAACTATCAAATCCTTTTCTGAAACTGTGTGCCAATACGCACCTCTATGAAAGACTGAAGATATTATATTGAGAGGCCACAAAGTACTGCAGGAAAACCATGATGAAGCCACAGGCATCACTTCAGATCTTCTCATATTGAGCCATCACGTTTACTAAACAGCCCTCACAGCCACTGATTGTTTTTGCTTCGTGCTTATCGGCCGTGTCTCAGACCTCCTTGTACTAACCAAACATGCAGCTCACTCGTGCTGTATGCAGAGAAGGGTGTGATATGTCGGGGACAGGGGGCAGATTTCACCTTGATGTAGATGCCATTTATTAAAATTGGTTCTCTTCAAAGAAGAATCTGAAGAAATCCTAGTGTTAACTGTGGGGCTCTCATTCACGTACAGTATTTGTAAAAGAAGTGCTTTAAGACAGAAACAGATAAATACTACTTCTCAAAACTGGTGCGCAGTATTTTTCCCCATTTGGTCCAATTACAGCAGGTTCTTTTTTCTGACAAGAACATGTATAGGAACTAGCCTAAGCCAAGTAAACCAAAATGTTTTAACCTATTTTGTACAAGAACATTGTGTGCAATAATTTCTACTGTAACCAAGGCTACCCACTGCACAGAAGCAGCTCTTGCCAAAGACATTAAAAACAAGACTGTGCAATGCACGCCAAGGGTGTAACAATTTGTGTTCTAATCTGTTTCTTTGTCATGATGACTTTTATATTATCTGTGAAATGAAATTAACATGAAACACAAGATTTTTACTGGATGACTGTTCATATAAATATATTTAAGACTTACAAATAAATAAAATATGCAATAATAATGATGCCTTTGTCCTTGCTTTGCATTTAATTTTTTATGATATGAGAAACATGTCGACAGTGTTGTACTAACATATGCCTGTATCTGGAGCATATAAAATTTAATAAAATTTTATAGCTGTTGAGAAAATAATTATCTAAATCATTCCATCTGTATCAGATTTAACTTAGCAACAGTGTTGCTGGAACTTTAATAGCAAAGGTCACATCTGAGTTATTCGCCAATAGATTTCAGTGTTGTCACCAGCTTTATTTTTTATTTTTTAGCTGAAATATGAAAACCTCGTTCATCCATCCGAAAGATTTAAGTGAAGAAACATTAAAGCTTTGTTTGTGCTACTTTTAATAAAGAAAATAGGTTCTTGTGCCAACAAAGATAGGCATACGGAAGTGTTTTATATATCTCTTATCTGTAAAGCAGAAACTTGCTAGACATTGTGAACACTCAGCACAGAACTTTTTTCAAATGTGAGTGAGTCAACCTATGACTGGATCTTGTGTTGTTCTGCCTTATGTACCCAAAGTATTACACTTAGAATCTAGTTGGTAGTTATGTTGAACAGTATAGGGGCAAGCATGTAACACTAGTCTTTTCAGTTAGCTAGCCGTGACTGAGAAGACCTTCTTCAAATATGCTAACAGGATTAGGTAATGTTTCTGGATATACTGAATTACATTTTTAGTAATCTTAGCCTTTTGCAATATTTTGTCAGTTACAGAGCTCCATAAAGCTAGTCATAAAGCTTTCCTATACACAGTTTATAGAATAAATCATCAACCAGTATAGATGACTGAAGCAACAAGGTTTCTGGTTTGAACTGTTTGTGGCGTTTTTGTGTGGAGTTTGTCCTCTCTATGCCATCGTGGATTCTCTCCAGGTACGCTGGCTTGACTACATGACTGTGTAGTGAAGCGGTAGCTTGTATATAGCTGCCAGTATATTCCATTCCATTTTCATGTCTTCATCTTTAGATTTTCTTCCTGTATTTTTCGGCTTTAGATGATGCATGTGTGTGTATGTGTCTTTCTCCCTGTGTGTCAGTGTGAAAGTCAGCGGAGATATGTTGCAGATACACTAACGCCATAGATAGACAAACACATACAACTTCTTGTTGCCTTGCTGGACAAACACACCAGTAGTGTCAGCTATTTATTTTTGGGCTAAATAGAACAGAATAGAATAGAATTGAATGCCTTTATTGTCATTATACAGCTGTGCATTGAGATTGGAGGGCCGCTCCCGTTCAGTGCATTTTACAGAATAAAATAATTATTACGAAATATATACATTTAAAAAACATTGATGATAATATAGGTACAGGTATATAGGTGGTGGGCATCTTTTCGCATTGTTGGGGACAACCTAAACCCTTTTTGTGAGCTACAAAGATGACACTGAAACATACGGCCACGTTGGGAACACTGTCCATTTATTAAAGAGTCCCCCCCCTTCCTTTTCCATTACATATCACACAACAAATGTTCCTACCGCTGCTGTGGTTGAGCTTGAGCTTTTGGCGATAAAGGTGTTCTGGCTGTGTCTGTCATGTAGTCTCCGTCTGTTGGCATGTCAGGAGAGTAAGCTGCAATGTCAGGAGTCCCCAAGGTCAGGGAACCTATTTCTCCTTGTGGTGCGCCGAGGTGTGTCCAAAAATGGTGTATCGGCAGTGGACACCACTGTACCTTGCTACCCAAAGTCCCACACATTTTTACCATGATAGATTTGTGTTATGATGTGTGTTCTATATCTGTGATCATAGTTGTGTTTCTGCTTTCTCCTGTATGTGTTCTCTGTCTCTCTTAGCTTGCCCCAGTCCAAACATCTTGGCTGGAGTTGAGATGGGGCTAGAGGAACAGATGTTCTGATCCTTTGTCCCATGAGAAGCTCTGCTCCATTGGCCAGTGGAGCAGCGTGGTAGGCCATGAGGGCAAGATAGGGATCAGTGGATTTTTTAGAAGACCTTTGACTGTTCTTTCTTTCTAATTAGTTTACGTTTTATGATGGTTTAAATTTTTTGCGCTGCATAGATTTGTGCTGCGCTGAGAATGTGCGAGGAGTGCGCGATTGCGCACGCGCGCAGCTTAGACGGAACATTGGTCTCAACCAGCACAAACTTCGCTCTCAGGACAAAATACAAATGCATGTCCCCAGGGTAAGAATAGAATTAGGGAAAAAGGCTTTTAAATATGCCGCTCCTGTTTCCTGGAACAATCTACAAAAGGAGCTGAAACTGTCAGAACTGGTTACAATGGGAGAGTGTAAGGCCATGCTGAGGGAACGTGAAAAAAGTTTTTTTGGCAAATTTAACTGTTTTACACTGCTTTGATTTGTTTAAATGTATTTATATATTTTTGTGATGTGAATTGTTTATTGTAACTTTGCTGTGCTTTTGTCCAGGTCTCTCTTGGAAAAGAGATTTTTAATCTCAATGAGACTTTTACCTGGTTAAATAAAGGATACTAACTAACTAACTACCTCATGCTGGAACCTGGTGGTGGTTGTGGTGAGGTGGTGAGTGAGTTGAGTTCCTCTGCTAGCGACAGAGGCCTCCTGCTGTCACATCACAGCCTCTGTAGTTTGTCTCCCATGTGTTATTGCTGGACAGGTGGGACTCTATTCTGCTCCTGTAGTCCGCCT
>VOQJ01043100.1:0-10769 GCA_015052665.1 Apistogramma diplotaenia
ATGTGTTGGGATGGCTGCATCCTGTCAGTCTGATATATCGGTTAACAGTTAACGATGGCAGCAGGTGACCAAAGCAACCCAAACCTGCTCTTTATGGAAAATATAATAATTATATATAAAACAATATGCAGTTTCACTGAGGAGTTTTACAGAGTTTACAAAGGAAGACTAAAGAAATATATATTTTGCAGCACTGACAATAAATCAGTTCAAAACGTTTTTTAATTCCCTGTGTGATGTAAAGGAATTTAAATTTATTTTGACTACATATGGAGGAATATGCATTATATTATAAGCCTGTAAATAGGAAAAAAACTACACAAAAGATGCAGATATCGAAGGAGTATAAATCACAGGAGGGAGGAGATGTGGAAGGGAAATGGGAGCAGAAATAGAAGGAGAAAGTAGGGGAGGTAAGGAGAAAGGATGGAAGGAAATAAGGGGGAAATAGGGGGTAAAAGAATGAGGAGAAGGATGCTAGAGAAGAAGGGAGTGTAAAATTAGGAAAGGAAGAGAATGGAGGAGATGACAAGAAAACCAGTGGAGGAAAAGAAGAAAGGTGGGAGATGAGGAAACAGCAGAAAAGCAGGTGAGAGGAAGAATATAGGAGACAGGTGGAAGAAAAAGTTAGAGAGGAAACCAAGAGGAAATGAGATGAGTGGGGGAAAGGATGCAGGAGAGGAAATAAAAAAGGAGGAAATAAAAGGTGAGGAAATGTAATGAAGGAAAAAACAAGGAAGAATAGAGGAAGAACAGAAGGGAAGAAACAAGCAGAACTGAAGAAGATAGAAGAAAAAGAGGAGAGAAAGAGAAGGAAAAATACAGAAATGACGAATATAATAAAGAGGAAAGGAGGAAATAAGAGGAAGAAGTAGATGACAAGGAAACCTAGGGGAGAGGAAAAGAAGAAAGGAAGTAGGGAAGGAGGAAAATGAAGGGGGAAGGAGGATAGAAAATGAGAAAAACAGATGAAAAGGAGATGAGATTGGGGGAAGAGGGAATGAGGGTGAAAGAGGAAGAAGGCCTTAACAGGAAAAAAATTACTAAAATAAGATTAAAAAATTAAAAGGGGAAAAATGAAAGGAGGCTACAGTATAGGAGACGACTGAGACAGAAGGAAGCACCACAAGAAGGAAATATAATGCAAAAGGAGGAAGGAGACAAGGAGGATAATAATTAAAAGGGTGTAAGAAAAGTGAAGGAGGAGAATGAGGCCTAAGAAGGAAAGGCAGAGATGAAACTAGGAGGGAGGAGGAGAAGAAAAGGTAGCAAAGGAGGAGACAGAGAGGATGGAGGAAACAAGGAGAGGAGAAGGGCAAGTGATTAAAGGAGGGAGTAAAATAAGGGGGCAAATAAAGGAATGATGAGAGGGGAGGGAAAAGGGAGTAAAGAGGAGGAGTGCGTTGAAAGAAGCGCGCGGTCTGGATGCGATGGAAAAAGTGAATATTCGGCTCAGTTCAAAGGCACGCGGCGAGCTGAAGCTGCGCGAGGTGGGGGGAGGACGGGGGGAGGAAACGATGGCTTCCAGATTTAGTGTGGAAAGTTAAAAGAGCGTCTGCGACCGCGCGCGCGTCCGCGAGGGTCCGTGCGCGCCTGTCCGCCACATTTCACCCTCTCTAGATTTTCCGTGCATTTTCCGTGCGCGCACTCTTTACGCGCGCGCGTGCGTGCGGGCGAGGGAGAAGGGGAGGGGCGCGCCTCCACCTCCCCGGCTCGCCCGCTCTCTCTCTCTCTGCCTACTTTGCATATTCCGCGTGCCTCGGCTTGGCCATATGGGAAAATGCAACTGAAGGAATTGTCGGCGGGGAAAAAAACGCGCAGGCAGGAACACGCGAGCAGGAGCGGCGAGAGTTTAAGATCACAACAAGCGCACAAAAAGTTCCCGTAGAAGAAGAAGCGCACAGGAGAAAGGTGGAGAAGACGAGAAGAGAAGGGGCGGGGGGAGCGTAGGCTAAAAGAAACCAAAAACAGAGAGGGCACGCGGAGAGCGCGAGGAAAGGAGAAATAAAGAGTTTTTTCTTCTTCTTCTTTCTGCGGAGGAGAGGAGCGATGTATTGTGCGTACACCATCCCCGGGATGACAGGCAGCTCACTCATGTACTACTACAACGGCAAAGCGGTAAGACTGACCCCTTCCATCAGCTCTGTCTGACGCTTATTTATTAATTTTTCCCCGTGTCCCCCGCGAGCGTTTGGGAGTCAGACGTGGAAACGGTCCGCGCGCGCGCGCGTGTGTGTGTGTGTGTGTGTGTGTTAGAGAGAGAGAGAGCGAAGGGGGAGAGAGGAGGTGTGAAGGTGAAGAGCGTCGCCTGTTTTACGCAGCAACTTAACAGCGCAGCGAAGGCGCAAACGGACCGCGAGCTCGGCCCGTCCGAGCGTCGCGGTTCATTCTGGGAAATAAGGCTGTTGGGGGAAACTGAAACTGTTTAACGGAGAAAGTGGCAGCAGCTGCTGTGGGGTGTCTCCCAAAGAGCGTGATAATAAAAAAACAACTAAATAAATAATTTAAAAATGTTCCCAAATATCCGTTTCTCCTGTCTCCAGGTTATTGAGCGTCAGGCGCTTTCAAAGGCAGCTTGAAATAATCCGCCATGCAGCTTTTTGCCCCCATTTTTTAATGAAACAAAATAAGAGCGTCATTGTTGAATTGAATTGATGTTTTTGTCGCTGTCAGGCAGTGGCACACTTGTGGTTTTTGTGGTTGTATGTGTGTGTGTGTGTGTGTGTGTGTGTGTGTGTGTGCCCATTATTCAGGAAGGTTTTTCTAATTCAGCCCCAAACTGCTCAAAAGTGTTTATTTCATCTGTCATAATCTGGCCTCTGAAGCTCTCTGAACGGACTCACAACCAGGAAAAACATTTAAATAGAAGCTGGAAATAATAACACTTATTTAATTTAGAAATAGCTGAATTCATCTAATTTTTTTATATTTTATCTGCTTTTATAAATAAAAATAATATATTTAAAAACACTATGAATTATTTTAAAATACCTGTATTTCTGTCTGAAAATAAAAGGCAAAAGCAGCTCAGTGGGAGCCATCCAGCAGGTACGATCCTGTCTGACCTCTCGTGAACCTGTCTGTCTCCCAGTAACCCCTCACCTGTAAAACACCAGTAACAGGGTGAAGTGATTTGGAGGGGAGGTGGGGGTGCTGAGGGAAGTGACGGTGAATGAATTTCACAGGTTTTCTCTTGTTAGAAGGAAAAAAAGGCAGGAATGTGTGGAAGTCGCAGGTTCAAATGAAGACGGACGTCTGGGATTTCCTGCACATCCACCTGTCAGCGAAGTGTCAGAGAAAATGAAGGAAAAAAATCTGTGCTTGTAATTTTCAAGCTTTCCTGTCACATTAGATTTGATGCATTTTTTTAAAATCAGTAATAAGTGTGAACTTGAGTGTGTGAGGAAATGATTGCAGTGAATATTTGTCCCCCAAATTTATATTTACGGCAAAACAGGAAGGAGATGTTACATGTTGTTGGTTTTTTGTGTGACTGGATATTTGTGGAAATATTAAATTATAGATTTTAGATGTTTCCTTTATAGTTCAGATCATATTTATTTGTGTCTGATTTTATTAATTCGCGTAGTTTAATTTAAAAAATTTAAATCAAGTTTGGGATTAATAATCCTTTATATTTAGATGTTTTACTTGAGGTAATTCTGTAAAAGAGGACCTGCCTGCGCTGCGACGCGAGGTCGCTGCGATTTGTGTCGAGATGCTTTTAAATGGAGCTTCTGTTTGAGCAGATCCTCGCCGACAGTCGCCCTCTGTCTTCTCGGCGCCCGCCGGGTCTCCGGCCTTCATCTGGCCGCCGGCCTCACCGGTGCCGCACGCCGTCAGCCGCTGACTGCGGGGCCCTTTTGTACCTGCTCTCTCGCCGTAGCTCAGGGCCTTCTTTGTATCTCTTTAGTTCGGCGATGCCACGGGGCCCGGCATGGCACCGCCGCTTTGTTTGGCGGCTGGCTGCTGGATGGCACATTGTGCCGACAGTCTTGATCCGGTGCCAAGCTGCTTTCTGTCTTCACTTTACCCCCCTGTCTCTCTCTCTGTGTCACAGCTTGTTTGCACCCCCTGTCCCCTGGCAGAAAGAGAGAACAGACAAATAAGGCGATCGCTGCTTAAAAAAAAAAATCATGTTTACTGGGGGGCCAGGTTTGGTGATCATGTGGCTGTGAGGGAGCACAGGCAAGCCGGTGTGTTATGGAGGTGGAAAAAGGGGAGCGAGAGGGGGAAACTGGGGCAGGGAAGCTGGGTTTGAGTGAAGAGGCGGAAAAGGCTCGGACAGATCTGCAGCAGCAGCGAGCTTCAGCCCGGCGAGACCGAGCAGTGCAGAGGCTGAATCTGGGCTTTGGTTTAGGGGGAGAGAGGGTGTGTGTGTGTGTGTGTGTGTGTGGGAGGTGAGGAGAGGAGGAGGGGGGTGAGAGCCGAGGCCCGAGCTTCGGAGAGCGGCTGTCGGCTCGCTAACTTAAGCTCCAGCGGCTTAATGAGGTAGCAGAAAGCTCGGCTAAAAACAAAAGGCCTCATTTAAAGGCGGCCCGGCCAGCCGGCTATTGTTATGCTAACACAGCATTTGAATATTCAGTAAGTTTTAATTAGGAGTCCTGAAACAGCCTGCCAAAATCCTGCAGTCCGCTCTCAGTGTGCAGCTCCAGGAAACACACACTTTAAGCACTTTAAACGGACGGTTTTCGCTCGTCTCCGGTTTATTTAACATTCGCTGCTTTTCTGGAACAAAAAGGCATGAATTAGTAAAACGAGTTCAGAGTGTTTCTGTGCTCACACGTCCTTCAAAGGCATAATAAGCTTCTCCTTTAATTTAATGTCAGGTGAAAACAGGTAAATATGTTTTTATATTTCGTTTTAGTTATTTTAAAGAATTTCACATTTTTTCAAATGAAATGTAATTCCATAACAAAGTGTTACCATTTAAAATCTTTATCAAAGAGCCTAAAAATCTCAGGCAGCCGAGAGCAGCTCAGACACGGCTGCTAAAAACGTCTGTTCGTTTTCTGATTGAATGTCTCCTTCGTTTTAAACGTTTCTCTGCAATAAAATTGGATGGAAAACCAGGATAATTTCAATGTGGACATTTTTGGATATTTATGTAACATCAGTATCTGCTTTGAAGCTCAGAGTGGAAAACATCCTCTGTTCCAAAGACATGAAACTTTTCATACCTGCAGCAGGACATCGACTCGAGTGTTTCAGGGAGCTTTTGTTCAGGCATTAAGAAGTGTGTGAGTGTGTGTGTGTGTGTGTGTGTGTGAGTGAGTGTGTGTGTGGAGATCCTGTGTGCTCAGTAGGCTGGAATTAGAGCACAGCGTGTTATGCAATTATAACTTTATAAATAGATGTGTGTGTGTGCGTGTGTGTGTGAGGGCCTCTCTCCATCCAGATAAGTCTTTTGCATCTTTGGAGTGTATGTGTGTGTGTGTGTGTGTGTGTGTGTGTTCATTAGTTCTGTGGGTGTGTGTTTATAGTTTTGATGCTTGCTGAAATAATAAAGTGTGCATTTGAACCTTTGTGTGCACCACTAATGCGTTTGTGCTTCAAAATGTAAAAATGTGAGCTTACGTCTGTGTAAGCTCTGGCATGGGTCATTCAGTGTTTCTTCCCGTGTGTGTGTGTGTGTGTGTGTGTGTGTGTGTTCTCCAGTCGGTTAAAGCCCGTCACACCGCTCAGGCTTAAACTTAATCCTTCTGCATCAGATTATCTGACACTGATGCTGCTGATACACTCACTGATATACAAACCACTGCTGATACACACACACACACACACACACACCGATGTCCTACATACATACAAACTATATAAATGTGTTTTTAATTACCCATAAAGGACAAACCTTTTAGTCATGTGTTTACTGACCTGACTTTATGCAGAGGTGTGCGATGCTTTATAATCTTTTTGTAATTTGTAGTTTCTTTTATTTCACTCACAAATGAAATTTATTTATATTTTATTATAATAATAATAATAATAATAATAATAATAGTAAGTCAGTTATCAATCAAAAACATGTCTTTCCTTCGAAGGTCTGGGAAATTTTATCTTCTTATAAAGATGGGAAAACGTGAAACTGATGGTTCACAATTTTTGAGCTTTATTTGACACATTTGATTTTTATTTGGCTTCATCGCTTTTGCACTCGTGTTATTGTGTGGGCGTGTTTCCTAATTCAGACATTTAGTGCAGAAAAAGGAGGCTTCTGCTGCTCATTACTAATGTAAGGGGAAGGGTAATTAGCAGGTTGTTAATGATGTCATAGTTGTCACATGTTTGAAATATAAATGTCAGATTGGCTGCTGATGCATCGGCGATAATGAGGCACTTTCTTGTTTAATATTGCATAAAGGTTTATTCTTATATTCTGTGTGTGTGTGTGTGTGTGTGTGTGTGTGAGCTGTGGATTTTATTTTTTTACAAATGGACTTTGGTAGATTCCGGTTCACTAGCTGTAAGTATTAGAGTTGCATATTTACTCTTCCTGTTTATGTAGGTTTTTAATGTGTGGTTTCGGGTCAGTGGGGGTTAATGCAGCCGAAGTCTGTGTCGTATTAAAAAGTGGCTGCGGGATTTAAATGACGCGTGATGTTATTGGGTTTGAGAGGTTAAAAAAAAGAAATCACGCAGAGTCAAGTTTGTTTTATTACCCCTCCCCCCCCTTTTTTTTAATGGCTTTTTGGCGCTTTGTTTACCTGCAGTGAAACGCAGCATGCAGCCTGTAGACGGAAGTAAAGCCTGAGCATCGGGAGCATGTGGCCCTTCGTCAGGCTCGCGCAGGTGTAAATTAACTTGCAGAAATGGACAACTTTTGAACAGACGTGCCTTTATAAGGATCTGGCTTGTGTCACGCTTGAATTCGGCTGTTGTCCAGCTTTAAATGTCTTGGTATTTATTTCTGCGTTTTCTGCAGGGGGGGGGCTGCTTGGCTCGCGAGAGGAAATCGCAGGTGGGATATCGAGGACTTAAGTGCACTATCACATGCGCACATACATTATTGTGCACACTTAATTGGATCAACTGCTCATGCTGCCGCATTCAGAGAATATCAGGCTAAATCTGTGCTGTTATTCAAGCAAAGACACAAACATATCTGCAGGTTCATTCAGTAAATTCAGAATAAACCAGAGCTAGTGATCACATGATATTTCTCTAACATGCGTACATATGTGACCCTTCATAAAGCATCACCATGAGCTTTCTGACCAGCGATGATGCGCCTGAGTGCAGCTGAAAGCCGAGTGAGCACAGCCTCTGCCGTGTGTCATTGATGCGGGTTTTGTAACGGAGACTCTGGTCAGTTTTTCTCTCGCTGCCTTTTTACACTGTGCAAGGTCGCAGCTGCCAAAATAATGTGCATGCATGTCCACACACGCAGTGAGTCATCTGTGTGTGTGTGTGTGTGTGTGTGTGTGTCCCACATGGGAAGGTAAACTGTAGCAGAGCAGAATCACTCGGCATTCTTCGGATAGCTGGGAATTTCCACCCCGACCTGTCCACGGAGGAGAAGCCGTCGCGGTCCCCGAGTCGCAGGTTTGATTCCCGGTGCCTGACTGAGCGTCTGCCAGTGCTGTCAGACCTCCGGATATCAAGGTGGTCAGCTGGCAGACGGTAGTTTTCCACACAGGCTGTCAAAGGCCTCTGAGCTGCACTGCGCTGACTGGCAGCCATATTTGGAGGCTTGGAACCCTTGGCAGCGCTGCCAGTGACCTGCTGATTGGCTATCTCCAGTGATGAGCATCATTGATGTCCTGAGCTTTTTACTTTGCATATCTCACACTTAGATGCTTTCAACGTGAACCTGCTGAACATGAACCTGCTGTAGCAAATGCTCACATCAGCTACAGCGTTTGCTGATCTGCCCACTCTCTCTCCGGCTTCAGCTTGTGTGGCGAAGGGCTGACGAAGAAGAAGGTGCAGATTTATACGGTTTGCTGGTAAAATTCAGCACACAGATTCAACTCAGCTTTTCGGGTTTTGGATCGATTTTGCGAGCTTTGTTCCTGATTACCGCGAGTGAGTGTTTGTGATATGATACAGCATGCGTGTGCCTAATCAGGGCTCATGGCTGCTGCACACAAGGGCGAGGTGTTTGGGGTGGTGAGGTGCAAATAAAATACATTCAGATGATTTTCCATACAAATCAAGCATTAACCTTGCACTGTAACCTTCCTAGCTGGGTTTATCCTTTGATAGGTGACATCACTATGAAGAGCACCATTTGTTTATGACTGATCTTCAGTTAAATGCTTTTATAAATAAACATATACACCAACCTTTAAATATTTCCCTGCTGAATAAACCCACATAGGCCCAAACTGAATTTGCACTGAATTTAAAAATTATAGAATGAGTGTCAGACTGGAGGGTTTTAGGAAGAGAACATTATTATATTAAATTCTGTAATTTCTCATTTTATGACCTCCTGTATTTGTACACTACATGCTTCTAGTTCTTTACAGATTACCCAGATGCATATTAAAGACACGAGGTGTGATTCTTTATGGATTATTTAACAGTATAAACAATTTGAGTTGAAACAATTTTGCCAGTAATTATAATAAAGTTTTTTTCAATGTGTGATGTATTTATTTTAACCTTTGAACTGTGGGTTGGCAGTTAGCAGGGCTGCTGAGCACAGGTGGAGAGCCTCAGACAGCGGCCCGAGGCTCAGTCACAAAATAAATGTGCTCGTCTCTGTCCACTCGCACGCAGGCAGGCTTGTCAAGTTCACAGAAAGACATTTATAGATACTGAAATTTTTCCCTGCAAACCCTCGAGTGTGTGCTGGAGGACGTAACGCTGCCGTTGTATCTCAGGATTTATTCAGTGCTTTGGCTCCTGTTTTTACTTGCTCAGTTTCAATTTCATAAAACATAACAAAAGCCCAGCTGGGGTTTTATGTCCTGCTCTGCTGTAAAACGCTGTCTGTGTTACATTATCACTGCGCGGCGTAGCTCTTAATTTCTCACTTCTCCTCGCCGCGTTCTTCAATCCCGCGTGCTTCCTCGGCGATCAGGAGTATTTGGTTTCTCCGCTCAGCGGCTGCTGTCGCTCAGACCTCCACTCCTGTCACTGTTAGCTGAGAACACTGGTGATTTTCAACGGCTGATTTTCACTTTTCTGTGTGTGTGTGTGTGTGTGTGTGTGTGTGTGTGTGCGTGTGTGTGTGTGTGTGTGTGTGTGTGTGTGTGGGGTTTAGTGGGTCAGTCATGCTGTGTGAGCTGTTAGGGAGGCTGCATGGACTCGCTGATAAACACCGGACAGCTGTCACACTTTAAACAACAAGACAACAAAACTGCAGCACAATGCAGCGCGGCAGTTAACCGCAGCGCCGCCGCTCCGGCGCCTTAAATGAGCAGCGCACAATTCAGCGTTCGGTCAGAGAGCTGGACGACTGTTTTTGTGCCTCTGACGCTGGCAGGTCTTAAATGGTGCCTTCAGGTGTCCATTGTAGCATTCACAATTTCATAAAGGAGAATTTTCTGAGGCGACTCGGAGTTCAAGACTGTCAAAGCACATAATGGTTGCATTTTATGTTTGTTATTCTTTCCTCAGATTTTGTTGTCATTCCTCCGTTTTCTCTGACACTGAGACGCAGCAGCTGCTGAATAATTTGTGAGGAGCACTGATTTTTATTGTGGCTGCAGGACCTAAACTAGAATGCATGTTCTCATTTCCTCTTCTCAACGTACAACATCACAAGCACTTTTGAACGCAGCTTTATGAGTCAGTTTTAAATATTTCACTCTACACTTTAACCAAGTAGTTTCCCAACCATGGTGTAGTCAGAAGAATGTCTGTAGGCACTAACGAGATTCAAATGCCTTCTGTTCTCTTTATTTTGGTGGATTTTAACAGATTTTTAGTTTTTGCCAGACAGCAAAGCAGAGCGCCCACCAATCACAGGGCCTCGTGTGCACGAGTAAAATTGTTACATTGATTTTAAAGCACTGGATCAGGGCAGAGCCAAAAAACCAAACCAGTGGTGCAGCCCATTAGGGGGATCGCTCATAGAACTAGAGTTACGTGAAGTAACTACTGTTTTCCATTTCTTTATGTCTGCTTTTCTTGTAATTATAAATATTACAGTTTTTCCAGTCAAAAACAGGTACATAAAAACTGTCCTCATGGTGAAATTCTGTAGGAGATACACGACGCTCATCCTGTTTGGCCTGCACCATCTTGTCCGGGTTTGTCATTATGTTTTAAAGTGATAGTGAGCTTTATGAACCTGAGCACCGGAGCAGCTTTATGACCTAATCTCAGCACCATCATGCAACACCACAAATGTGTCAGTCGTTGGGTTTTCAGATGTCTTTTAAATGATTGGGCCCACGAGGCTGATATGTGGCGTATGTGATTGTTATCTATCAGAAACTGAGGTTATTGTTTTTGTGTCTGTGTGTCAAAATGTAGCCCACTCTCCTGCAGCGTCGGCGCTTTGCTGCACGCTAGTCTGAAAAACTGTGACTGGTTTTTATTTTTAAGAGTAAAGTGGCTTTTTTTTTTTTACTATGTTGAAGGAGGCTGTGCAGAGCCTGCTTTTTCTCCAACCCTCCTCTCTCTCACACACACACACACACACACTGGGGTATTGTAGTGATTGTCAATATGCCATGCTGAGAGGGCCATTGGTTTGATGCCCATTCTGTCCCTTGCTGGCACTGCCAGGCTGCATGCAAATAGGTCACACACACACGCGCACACACACACACACACACGCGCGCGCGCACACACACACACACACACACACACAA
>VOQJ01043105.1:4623-18407 GCA_015052665.1 Apistogramma diplotaenia
AACAATTTTTTGTGCATTTTTAACAATTTTATTTCAGGTTGTATTGTATGGGGGTGGGGGTGGGGGGTTAGCAAAGTGTTGCTGTAAAATTAAATCACTTCAATCTGCATTATTGCTGATATTTTGAGGCTAAATAGACACTCTGCTCTGATGCCTGTGCTTGGCTGGAAGTCTTTAATGGATTGAAGGATTGATTCTTTTCTTAGCTTCAGTTTTTCAGCCAGTGAGAAAAAAAATTCACAGCAAAATAAATAAATAAATAAAAAAAAATTAACAGTACAAGCCAAAATTGCAGGATACATAAAACTCACCAAGTCATATTAAGCTAACTTATGACTACACAGCCATAGGTTCCAGCACACGCTTTAAAAACATTGGTAAGAATAGCTATAATTTTCTTTCCCCTCTGAAACATCATGTGCATTATTTTGTGTGTGTGTGTGTGTGTGTGTGTGTGTGTGTGTACAGGCTGTTTGGACATTTTGAGCTGTTGGGTTCCTGCTGAGTTGCTGGATGACTGTGAGAACCAGTTTGAATATCAGTGAGAGGAGAGCAGAGGGGGAGTTGGAAAATAGTTTTAAGAAGGTCCACATGGTCCTCCTGCGTGTGCTGCACTCTTAAACAGACACAAGTCAGCTCATCTTTTAGCAACTTTATTCTTCTGCATTGTAGCGACACCTACACAAGGCAGTGCATGACGAATACAGTAAGAACACACTTTGCTGCTCCTGGCGCTAACTGATTACATCATCCTATTCTCATATGTAACCTCTTGGCACAAATGACATAGAAAAAGTAAAATCACAATAAAATTAGAATGTATCCCCCACTGACAACTTACATCTGCTCCAGTTTAATTAAATGTAGTAAAATTCTTGGGTGCAACATGTGCATTTATCCCCCTTTTTTTGGTATAATGTCAGTATTTGGATTATATACAGTGAAGGGTTCAGGGGACACGTGTAAATTACACCCCTGACCAGGGTGCATTATAATATCTTTCAGAAATGGAATACATTCCAGGTTCTGTTATCGTCAAAAGCCATTACTTTATCTGTACTCCTAATCCCAAGTATGTAGCCAGTACAACTGGTAACTGAAGTTGTATTACTCCCTCTCAGTAACCCTATCTGTATATAGCCAGATCCCTTACTACTATAGATCTGTATCCCCCCCCTCCCTTTCAACTGTGTTGTGAGAAAATGTTCCATGAAATATTTATTTTCCCTGCATTCCCCCCCTTCAAATCTGGGCTATTCTTCCCAGTCACACTTGCTGATCCAAGCCATATTTTGAGGCGTGGATTTAGCCCTCAGTTGCCTCAGCTTAGTGCATATTATTCAGCAAGTTAGAGCTGCATCGCTGCACAGTAAAGGTTGAAGTCTAAGGCAACATGAACGCATTCCTCTTGGCCGTTGTAGACAGTGGTGTCATGAATGTTATTATCCCCATCCACCTTCTAAGGCATGACTATCTTCCACTGCGGCTAAGAGAGAAATGTTTCAGTGTACACATATGATTAAGAAACATCTAATAAACACCTACATTCTTTACTCTTTTATTCACCTCTGCTGTTTTCAAAGGTTAGAACTTCCTGCCATCTTATTACAAGCCTCCAATTCCTTCATGAATAACGGTTTGCACTCGTGGAGGCTGGACAGACGCACTACAAATTGGCTGGTGACCACAGTTAATGGCGACATGGTGGCCCAGTGGAGAATTACTTAAATGCTCAAATACATAAATTACTGATGATGAAAAGACACACATGTAAATGACACCTGCAGTAAAGGCGTCTGTTATAACAACTAATAAATATGCTCAGAGGTATCATTACCATCATGAAACATTTGGTGCATCTGGGAATCTTTTCACCCGACAACAGCACCACACAAGTTATTTGAATTATAAGATACAAAACAAAGCGGTCCTATCAAAGGGTTACGGTGTAGTTAATGTAACTGGCTGACTTTTACCCACACCATCAAATGAGACAAGTGTTTGATTACTGCCCGACTCAACAAAGTTACATAGGCTATAAAATTAGATGAGAATCAAAGTCATTAAAATCCATCAGTCTAGAAATGGTTACAAAGCCATTTCTAATGCTTTGGGACTCCAACAAAGCATTATGAGAACCATTATCCACAAATGGAGCAAACAGTGATAAACTGTTGTGGTAGGAGTGGCCAGACTCTCAAAAACTGCTCTAAGAACTCATCACTGACTCTTCCAGATCGTCACATAAGAACCCAGAACATCTGGAGAACTGCAGGCCTCACTTGTTCATGATTCAACTGTAAGGAAGAGACTGAGCAATAATGGAAGAGTTCCAAAACCACTGCTGACCAAAAAGAACACAAAGGCTCATCTCACATTTGCCAAAAAACATCTTGATCAGTCCCAAAACTTTTGGGAAAACATCCTGTGG
This sequence comes from Apistogramma diplotaenia, assembly GCA_015052665.1. Classification (NCBI taxonomy): domain Eukaryota; kingdom Metazoa; phylum Chordata; class Actinopteri; order Cichliformes; family Cichlidae; genus Apistogramma; species Apistogramma diplotaenia. Next base: position 7,055 of record VOQJ01043105.1, read on the forward strand.
CTTAATAATACAGAAGCTGAACCTTCTTCCAGGGTTTGAGTCACGTTACATCAGGTGGAAAACTAACAGCATTTCATAGAGAGATCATCATACAAACAGTCAAACATGGTGGTGATCATGTGGTGGTCTGATGCTACTTTGTTGTTTCAGGACCTGAAAGATTCGCTGTAGTTGATGCAACCATGAATTCTGTTCTCTACCAGAAAAACCCCAAAGAGAAAGTCCAGCCATCCGTTTGTGCCCCGGAGCTCAAGAGCACGTGAATTATGCAGCAGGACAGTGATGCTACCTTCTAAATGGCTAAAACACCCCAAACCAAACAAACTCCAATAACAAACATATAAAAATAAACCAAAAGGAATGTTTTGGATTGGCCTAATCAAAAATTCAGATTTAAATTCAATTCAATTCAATTTTATTTATACATTAAGACAATTCTGCAAAAAGACTGGACCAAAATTCCTCCAGAATGACATGAAGGACTCATTGCCAGTTATCACAAATGCTTGCAGTTCCTGCTGCCAAGGGTGGTACAACCAGTCATAAGATTTAAGGGACAATAACCTTTAATTTTTTTTTAAACAAATGCTGGGTAGGTTTGCGTCACTTTTCTTTTATCCTTTAATAAATAAAATTACAATTTTAAAACTGCATTTTGTATTCACTCTGCTTATCTTTGTTTAATCTTGAAATTTGTTTGATGATCTTAAACATCTAAATGTAACAAATGTGCAAAAAAAACCCCTAAGAAATCAAGAAGGGGCAAACACTTTTTCGATATATATGTCATATATGACCCTTTACACATAATTGAGGACTTCTGTTAGAATGATGACACTGATAATCTCTCTACTTTTTGAAAGGTCTTTTGATGTGAAACTGATTAGAGTTTTGGCAGTTCAAATTAATGAATTAACTTTTTGATATAACACAGTCTGTCTGTCTAGTTAGGCCACAAAAGTACATGTCCTTCTGCTTGCTCATTCTTAATTATAGCTTTGGTGATATTGAGACTGACATTTAAGATCCCTTCACGCCTGTGTTTTTTTCCTTTTTGAAAGACCTGAATAGGGCCCATCTGGTCTAAGTAGGACACTGGGGATGACAGCGTGCCAGCATGTTAATATGTTCTCACAGAGATGTGGAGGCTGCTGTGTTAAAGAGATGATGATGATGATGATGATGGCACTCCCAGTCACGTTCACTCATTTAGCAAAAGTCGTCTCCTCTTGATCGTTCTTGACAGTAACAAAAAGGGTGAATATTCTGTAATCAAGGCCAAAAATTCTGATCACTGCTGGCATTTCCCTAATCACATCATAATAGCATTTGGAAGTCAGTGTCAGAGGATAATGGAAGGTTAGCCATAGTAAACAATAAGAAATAACAAGTGTCTTTCAAAAATAGCAAATTCATTCACTGAAGGATGCCACACAGGCTCCAGAAGATTACTAATGCTACCTTTTAATGACGGCCTTTATTTCGGTTTAAAGCTAACCTGTTTGAAATGCAACATTTTAGCCATATTTTCTTGGTCAAAATAAGAGTATTATAGCAGATTTTTCACAGTTTACAAATAATCTTTAATTTATTTGATTAACTATCCAGTTATTCGCCTTTTTTGACATGGTTAAAAAATCAAGCTGTCTTTTGTGTATTTGATACAATATTTGTATTAGTTTGTTCTACTTCCTAAATATTTAAATAAATACAAAAAGTATATATGCAAAAGTCTTGAGTGGCCACTCTTTTTTAAAAGCAATTAATTGGAAAGTACACACATAAACATAGTTTGTACAATTGTACCAAGCTTGAACGTCAGTAGGTATGACCACCTATGGTCTTCAACTCAGCCTGAACTCTCTGGGGAAAGCATTCTTACAATTTCTTTAAGGAGTCTCCAGCAATAGTTCTCCAGGCTTCTTGAAGGACATCCCAAAGCTCTTTGGATGTTGGCTGCCTTTTGTTATGTTTCCTGTGAAGATTATACCACATGGGGGGGTGGGGGGGTGTGTGTGTGTTAGTCTATGACTGATAGTGTTCCATTGTGTGTTTTTCTATCCAGATTTTACTGCATTCACGGGTGTGTTTGGGCTCATTCCCATGCTGAAAAATGAAACTGCAGCCAATCAGACCTTGCCAGGTGGTATGGCATAATGGATCGGTACTTTAATACCTTTATAATTTGATCATTTATGACGAGGTCATGACGATGGTTTAAAACATGACAGAGCCTCCACCATGTTTTACAAAAGCCTCTTGACACTGACTGTTATATTTAAATTCAGATCAGTCTATAAGACCTGTTGCCACTGATCCTCAATCAGATACCATTCATCTACTGTAGATGTATTTTTAAGGCCATCCATTTCTTGTGCCCTCCACTTATCCTCAGACTTTTCAGTGATGAACTCCTCATCATGCCACCTTGTTAGAGAAAAAAACTTGCCTGTCAAACTGTTAATCTTTGTATGTATGTATGTTAAAAAAAAAAATCCCAGCTTACCTCCACGGGCAGTCTTTGTCTTCCTCCAGCTCTGGTCCTCTACCAGAGGCCTGGGAGCTTGAGGGTCATCAATAGAAGCCGCAAATTTCAAAACAAAAAAGCTCCTTATCATGCATGGAGGGTTTCACCCCAAATCCAGCACCCTGAGACTGTACGCTAAGCGGAAGGTGGCCGTGGACTGGTGAGTGTCAGAACAGGCAGGGCTACAAGGAACGCCATAACCAAGTGGCTGGCATAGTATACAGCAGGGATGGACATCTCCAGGCCTCAAGGAGTGGATCGGGAACACATCTAAAACCTGCAGGACACCGGCCCTCAAGGCCTGGAGTTGTCCATCCCTGGTTTACAGGAACATCTGTGCCGAGTATGACCTGGAAGTCCCAAGATCAAAGTGGGATACGTCCCCAAAGGTAGTGGAGAATAACAGAGCTAAGATCCTGTGGGACTTCCAGATAGAGACAGACAAACATGTGATGGCGAACCAACCGGACATCGTAGTGGTGGACAAACAAGGGAAGAAGGTCGTCGTGATAGACGTTGTGATACCAAGTGACGGCAACATCAAGAAGAACCTGGAACAACATCTGAGATCGCTGTCCAGAAGAGCGCAATACTGGGAACAGCTGAGATACTGGGAGGACCCTCAAGCTCCCAGGCCTCTAGTAGAGGACCTGAGCTTGGAAAACATTGACCGCCCATTTGGCAAGCTGGGATTTTTTTATACATACACACATATATACATTTCTGATTTACTGTCATTGAAAAATCATTGACAAATTGACATTATCGAACAATTGCCTTCAAATTCCAAGAAAGAAAACTGGATTACCCACAGTGAATCAGGAGCCAGTACAGTAAAATGAATTGAGCATCCTTGCTGGTTTATTCCTTTCTTCTATCTGTTTTAAACAGTTTCAGCTCTTCAAACCAGTTTCTTTACTGTGTTCTCCCTTTGAAACAGCAGGCAGGCTCTCCATTAAGTGTCAGTGTGCTATCGAAGCCTACCTCTTTCAAAAAGATTATTTTTCACTTTCATATCTCAAAGTGTGCAGCCAGATCTAATAACGCCAGATCGAAATTGATACTGGGGAAAATTTACCACTTCATTGGAGAAAGAAAACAAGGAGAACACATAAAAACACAAATCATGTTCTCTAGCCGCAAATGTCAGCACCAAATTCTCTCATCCCTATGAATAAACACTCATATTTTGCGTCAACTGAATATAAACGTTCCACCAGAGTTACTTGGAAGCATGGTAGATTAGACTTTTTAAGAGTAACTCTGAAAACATCCTGAAATGCATAAAGCCCTTGCTGAGGCAAACTTCTTATCCTAAATGAGAAGGTACTACAGACATACAGGACATTGCCTGCTGAGATAGTGTGTGGAAACAGTACATTACCCTTTGTAATAAAGGCTAGGTTTTTAGAATTGAATTAATAACAGACATTTACCTTAGGGAACGTTCACAGGGTTATGAATAGGTTACATACACAAACACTTCAAATCCACATCGGAGCTATAGCCATAAGCACCATTACAAGGACATACAAGGGCAGATGCATAAAAACTGAATAAATACCATTCTCAAAGCAAGTTTGCTTTTCTTACAGCAAGTATTTAAACACTAAATCTAATTATCTCTAATCCAAAACAGCCATTGACTCTTTAAGCACAAAACATTTTCCTCAATCTAGTTTTTTTCTTGATGATGTGAAACACATCTGATATTAATGATACAGAATCAAGATACTGTCAGTTGTATCTTCCGGGTGGTTTCACGGCAAGCCTTTTCCTATTAAAAGTTGTCCACAAAATCCTTTCTTTCTATCTGTTCCATGATTTGTGCAGTGATTGTCTATGTAATATTCTTGTAGGTTTTTAAAGAAACGGGAATGCTTAACACCTGAAGGCTTGAAAGTTAAGTGCAGAAATAAAATAAATAATGGAGAAGGCTACTCCATCAAGCCATCCATTTATTTTGTTCCACTTATCCGGGGGCCGGGTCATGGAGGCAACAACTTAAGCAGAGAAACTCAGACCTCCCTCTCCCCCAGCCACGTTTTCCACCTTATCCAGGGGAACACAGAGGGGTTCTCAGGCCAGCCAAGAGATAGAATCTCTCCAATGTATCCTGGGTGAACCCCAGGGCCTCCTGCTGGTTAGATATGCTGGGAACACCTCACCCAAGAGGCACCCAGGAAGCATCCTAATTGGATGCCACCTCAATTGGCTCCTTTCGATGTAGAGGTGTAGGAGTTACTGTGAGCCCGTTGAATCCTATCTAAGCAAGAGGCCAGTCACTTTTCAGAGGAAGCACATTTCTGCCACCACAAACTTGGTCTTTCGGTCACTACCCAAAGCTTGTGACCATAGGTGAGGGGTAGGGACGCAGATCACCTGGCAAATCTGCATCCCTACCCTTCGCAGCTCACCACCTTATCGTGGTGGAAGAATTTCTGTGTCCTAGTGATCCCAGGGGCTGTTTTCCAGGGGTTTAAGCCACTTGGTTGGGTTCCAAGGCAAATTAGTCCTGGTTGAGGGGCCAGACAAAGAGCAATTCCAACTACCCCAACGGCAGAAATCTCAAGGCTACAGTTTACCATGCCTGGAATAAGATGCCCGGGGCCCCACCCAAGAACTAGGCCTGGAGAGTGTGATTGAGAGAGAGCGCCTGCTGGATGGGCCTCAGCCTATAGGGCCCAGCCAGGCAAAGAGGAGTCAGCCTTTCTGTAAGCCCACCATCTGTAGGGGCCGCCATACTACTTGGGTGCAGGCAGAAACCAAGGATTGGAGGGCCTAGCCGACCGATCTACTATTGAAGCTGGCTATTGGGACCAAAAGTATTCCAAGAAACATTTTTGGTGGTAAACCAGACATTGATCCTTACACAAATATAACCGAGTGACTATTAGAAAGAACAGATGTTCTAAATATGCAATTGCACCTCTGGATTTAGCTGGTAGAATCAACTGCCACGAGTTCTGAGCCAACATGATGCAACCTGCTGAAACTTCCACGTGGGAATAAAAACTTTAGTGCTCTGTTCTGGAGTTTTCTTTTCTTTATAATTGATTACAGATGTTACAGTTTACGAGGCAACTGCATTTACGACAAACAACAGCTGGATGATCAGCCGGTGCATCCAGACGTATGGGAAGTTGAAAACAGACAGATCAAACTTTGTCTCAATGAAACACTCTGAAGGAACAAGACATCTTGATTTAGATGCAAAACACAATCCCATGCATGACTGGCTCCTCCCATGAGGGGCCAGAAGATTAAGATTTAATGGTGATACTGAGGGAATGACACTATCTGTCTGCATACTCCCATCTCTTCACACAACATCACGTCTGGTGCTTTTCTATCTCGTTTTCTCACCAAACAAAAATGCAGATGGACTTTCCTACACAGCCATGCCTACACTCAAATTTGGGCAAATACACAAGTGTCATAAATGACTGTACATACTCATTTGCACATACTTGCACAACTTTATACAATCGTATAAAAGCTCTGACAAAAACTCTGCTACAGCCAGATGAAGTCAATTAGAGTTTGACTTGTGAATTAAAACTCTTGTCAAGATTATCTTTTTGTTGCATGAAAAGTGGAATTGACTTAAGAAATGATGGATCTGTGCTCAACGTGTCTGGTAAAGTAAACATGCCTGAAGAGAATGCACTGCTTTGTGCTGTTAAACAGTGTAGATATCATCAAGACAGTCCTTAATAGATTAGATGTGACATGAAAGAATAGCCATCATCATGCCCTTTGTGCATGTATTTGCATAAATACAGTATGCTATCAGCATAGACTGTCAAACTCAACTAAAGCATTACACACAGTTAAAGAAGATCACTGTCTGGATGTTCGAAGCTACATTGTTCTGTTGGTCTACAACGAAAACAAAAAGGGAAATCAACAGGGTTTAAATTTTTAGTTAATATAAATCAAACATCACATCCCCACAAAAGAACTGCATACTTCTGCTGCAAAAGCTACATTTGGGATATTCACTTGCAACCACTTTCATGTCTTAACATTATCAGGATGAAAAATGCAATGACTTCCTCCCTTAAACCAATATTCCTTATCATATTTGAAGAGGTAGTGGGAAATAAAATTGATAGATGAGTCTTCACTTGGATCCAAGGGGGTCAAGCCAATTCCAGAAAGAGCAATGGATCTGATGTTTTGCACATCGACACTGGATTTACACAATGCTTACAGTATATATCCATATTCTCATGTCTCCATTTGCAGTATCCTTAAAATTATTAGTGTATACAGTAAAAAAGATGATGCACACATAACTAAACAACTGCTTAACTTAAGGACCATGTATCATTCTTGTGACACATAGAAATAAGTACATAATCTAAGGAATAACCTTTGAATGACTTTTCCTACACTATCCACAAGAAAAAAATACACAGTACCTGCAATCCATGACTGTAAATTATTTATGATTCATAGGTGCTGTCTCAGAAGCTGTGAAGAATTCACAGACTCATTGTAAATTTAAAGGATGCTCTCACTGTGCCTGAAAATCCAGGTTGACAGCGAAAAACCTTTTCCTCAGATGGGACATATCCTGCTGTTTTGACCTGTTTGTCCTGACTGCATTGATGGGGAATTGAGCCATTATTCACCAATAATTTGTGGTTCAGTGGTCAGAGAAGCTGCAACAGGGGACACTGACTCAACACTGTCATGGTGACATGGAGCACATAAAGCAAATTAAACTGTGGGACATGAACAAGTCCAGTGTCACAAAGCTAAAGGTCTCTGCATGGATAAAGAGTCTAATAAACTCTTTACAGTGCATTCCATTAAACAAGATAATAGCATACTTCTTTATTCACAGCACAAGCATCTTGATTTGAGGACTCAAGAGAGTCACATTTAAAATTGGACTATGCGGTGACAAATGAACAACAAGAGGGTTGTGGGAATAAAACAAAAGAGTTGAAATGATTGGGTGAGAGTCACCTTCTGAAGTTCAAGATAGTAGCAATAGTCAGTAATGCATATCGTGTCACCATGACTTAGCAAAGACCACTTTTTCCCCACTATTTCTCCTTCAAAATGGAATTCTATTGTATTCATATAGTGCCAAATCCCAAGATAATCCCAACAATCAAATGAGCAAGCATTTGGTGACAGTGGGGGGAAAAAACTCCCTTTTAACAGGAAGAAACCTCCTTGAAGACCTGTGGTACAGTACATAGCCCATTAATAAAGATGGATTGATCACATTTAAGATTGAAGCATTAATTAATGGTAGGACTTCACTGAGCAGTCTTAAAGGAGTCTAATATACATGCTGATGGCTTGGAGGAAATAACTACTGAGGTTAACTCAGAAAGATTAATAAAAGAGAAAGTGTCTTAATAAATATCAGTAGTATGAAATATAGCTGTACATGATGCATCTGTGTGATGGTTATGAATATTTTTTCTCTAATGGTTCATTTCTTTAAATTCATGAAGTCATTACTAGATAAAATCAAAGGAATACTTTGCTCAACTGAGCTCTGACTCTTTGTCAGCCTGGTTACAGTGGTGGAAACAAACCTGAGGTTGTTCTTATTTTCTTCAATCAGTGATGAATAGTAAGACTTCACAACTTTATGGAGAGTTTGTTTATAGAGCAACAGACTGTTTTTCCGGGCTAAATGAAAATCTTCTAAATTACAGAGATGTCATTTCTCACCACCTCATGGGTTATATACTTTAAGCTACATACAGGGAGTGAAGCACTTCTGATTTGAGCCTTTATTTATCCAGAGGAGCCACACTATCAGAGTTGCACGCAGTGAAGATGTAAAACTACTGACGAGATAATCGACCTCTGTGGGAGTAGAGTTACGGCAGCCGCTCTGCACTGTGCATAAAATCATCTAAAACTAAGATCTTATTTCCTGAACTAACGCTCCTGTTGACACAAGCTGTTATGGCCAGAAATCAAAATGTTCACAAATTGGACAGAACATATGAAAGCCAGGTCAGATGAAGGGTGTTAAACCTTGATGCGAACAATACTGTGTAATGATACTGAGAAAAACGACTGAAACATGGACAAACAAATATTCCACAAGAAGGTAGCATGACTCGCCACTTAAGTGAATATAGCATTTAGGGACCTTATTAAAATTACAATGTCAATACAATAATAAATTGCATTTGCACATGTGCAGAGTTTGATAAAACAGTAAAAAATGTGCATGAGTGAAAAAGATCAAGCATTACTGACGAATAAAATTAATGGACACTCAACAGCATGTGGACTATCAAATAACAGTGAGACCACACACTTGTGTAAGACAGACACTGTTGTAAGTGCTGGAAGTTGTTATTTTTACCAATCAAACAACTTTTATTGTCAGGACAAAGCGCCAAATCGTCTGGATATTCTGCCCAAAAACGCACAAGTTCACATTTTTTAAAGAAGAAATTGAACTCGTAGGTGAAGCGGTCAGAACAAAAACAGTGTGCTGGTTGCAGTCGGTGAGGTTGAACATAACATATTGCATGTTTACAATCTGTTACAATCAAGATATGTTTGTGAAAAGGAAAGGCATGTTTGCAGAGGCTTTTAGAGCCCAAAATATATGAACAAAAGAAGCAGCTTACCACTTTGAGAAGCAATCATCCCCTCTGCCATGGCCTATTCTTTTCTCTTTTCTTTTGCTGTGGTCGTCCCCGTTTTCAAGCTTTTATCTACCAAGAAATGAAAAGGAAGAAGTACAAAAAACACAAATCATGGGTACGTTGACAACCACAATGACAATTAGCGCTTAATATCAAAATTTCTTAAAAAGCTAAAACCACTGGTCATGAAAACTTTGAAAAATGTCTGGTGTATGATTTGTTATAGTCTTGCTTGCGATGCCATTCAACATAATGCTTTAGGTGGCTGTCATTCTTAAAGCATCACATAATGCATCATTTTGCTCAATGAATGCTGAAAAAAAAATAAAGCACAAACCCCGAAGAAGGACTAAAGCCAACAGCAATGATTTAAATAATTTTGAGAAAATTTCACATAATAAAATCTCAAAATACAAAGAACGATATCATTTTAAATTTCCAAGGAACAGCAATGCACTCACAGTTAAGAATTAATTTTTTTACTAGTCTTTCCTTTTCTGTCTGTGGGATATTTTGGTGATCAGCATCTCATGTACTCAGAAAACGGGGTAGAACAGTTTGGAGCTTGAGCCAAAGGAGGTTGTGTGCGCTGAACTCTTCAGATTTATAGAAAAAAGTTGAATATTTAGAACTTTTCAGCCAGTCGATAAAATATTTTTAAATTGACATTTACAGTGTAAGCATTTTTTTTCTTGTTTTAACATGTTGAAAAATGTGCAGCCTCAGATGATTGAGTCAGCCTCTGAATCACTTCACACAACATCCACTTTCCCCCCATTTTTAATTAAATGCAAAATAACACATAAATTCGATTGCTTGGTTAAAAGCTGGTAACCTGTTACATGTCAGAGACATCAAATTATGTGGGAGTACAGTGACTCATCACCTACTTTAACTTTTTTTTTCTCTATTTTGGCTTTATGAAAGCCATTGGTTGGGGTTACAGTTAAGTTTGAGATGGACAGATCAAAGAATGGAAAACAGTTGTGTTCAAACATAAAAGTCAGAAACTTTTATTATAGTTTGAAACTGGGATCAATGTGGTGGTCAGCGCATGGATTCCTGTTAAAAGTATCTTTTTCAGAATGTTTGGAATTTCTAAGTCTCTATCAGACAGCATGTCATGCACCATGAACACTGGGCGCTGCGCCTTCTATAATGAGTCCCCTTATCCAAACTGCAGAAGGAAACACAAAGGATAGTGATTATGCAAAAGGCATGCCTGAGTTGGTAATGTGGTGATGATGAGAGAGGGAGCGAGAGGGAGGGGGTTATCTACTCCAAGTCCAAAGGCAGTGAGATTAAATAAAAGTTTTGCTCAGGACACTCTTGGTAAAATCACTCTTGACACGCTGCACTATTAGTACGCCATTAAGAGTTCAAGGACGATAGCTGTCCTGTTTTTTGATCATTTATCCCTTGGATCCCCTCATTAAGCCTGAACCCAGTTCCTCACAATGGTCACAGAATATTGATGGGTTTTGAAAGGATGATTTTGCTGAATTCATAATAATCCTCTTTTTGTCTGCCCTTGATAATACAGATGAGCCAAAGACTTTGACATTCCAGAGTGAAAGGTTAATTGCCTGATGCTGATCTAAGTCTCCCAATCATCTTAATACATTATAGACAAATAATACTAAAAGGTACCCTGCTGCACTGCATTCAGCATTTAGTCTTATTATTGCTGCTAGATAGCAAATTGCAATATTCAGTACTTTATGGATTACCAAGGAAGTTTGTACATTTGATAAACAAAACTGTACACCTTTTATCTTAGTCACCAGTGATGGATGGATTGAGACAAACCTTCATGAGAATCATTTGTGGAAATGTTTTCTGAGGTAACACAAAAAAAAATCATTTTCTCACAGACATCTTCAAAACCAGGCTTCTTTTTACAACCACAGAAGTTGCCTATTAAGGACATAATTAATGTTTTTTTAATTTTGTTGCCAATTACAGTATATTTATATTTGTTGATATTTTCCTGTTTCTGTTTTCTATTCTTTTGTCGTGTTCTTAACTACATGTTTGTGGAATTTGTATCTGGTTCTAACTTATACGCCGCTGTGAAAAAAGAAGAGCTGTCAAACTGAATTTCACGGCATGGAACTGCGCAATGAAAATTAAGATTTTCTAATTTTCTAATTTCCAACCAAAGGGAAACTTGTGAGGCATCCTC
>VOQJ01043105.1:18427-50005 GCA_015052665.1 Apistogramma diplotaenia
CTTGTGAGGCATCCTCTTCAGATGCCCAAACCACCTTTCCAAGTTCCATTCGATGAAGAAGAATTGGAACTCTACTCTGAGATTTGAAATACTCAAAACTCCACTTCGGGGACCAACTTTCCTCTGATCAGGAACCATGGCCTGAGACATGAAAACACTAATTCTCATCCTAACCACTTCACACTCAGCTGCAAACCACCCCATTGCTATCTAGAGGTCACTGCCTGGTGAAGCCAAGAAAACCACATTATATGCAAAAGATCCCGAGACCACCAAACCCAACACTCTCCTAGAAATTATATCCTTAAACAATATGAAGAGAACTGGTGACAAGATGCACTCCTGATGGAAACAAACACCCACTGGTATTGAGTCTGACAGCAACAGTCTTTCTTCATTAAAATGAGTAAGTGCCCCTACCCACCACGACACTGTGTGATACTTCAATTTAGGACCCATGGCAAACATTAACTGAATAAATAGCTCTCTATTAGAACTACATATGCAGGATTTGGTGCGTTTAACTGGGTCCTCTGGGACCACAAAACATTTATATTTTAAAAAGCAGGATGAGGGTTAAAGTCCCTTTAACACTGGCTCTTCTGTTTTTATGTTTCAGACGTTTAGCATTTGTACGCTGTGCAATTTTATACATTTTTTTGCGTGGCCTCTCAGAAGAAAAAAGTCCAGTTATTGTGATCGGCTTGGCATTGGTGGCATCGGTGGTGGCAGCAGCAGTCTCAGTCTCATAAAAACTAACGTTGACCAAGAACAATGGGTTATTAAACACAGAATATTCAAATTCTCACTATACATGCATCTACTAAAAATCTCGCACAAGATTCAATTTCCGCAACCTTGACCTAAAGGTCAGAGGTCAGAGGTAACCACTAGGACGTTCAAATTCAAATGGGATGTTCAAAAGTGCTCTGTTGATTTTTGTTTCAGCTACACATTGTGTTCAGATCAGCCATTCTATTATGATATCTCAACATATGCCAGGGTATTCATTTTGCCTAAAATAAATAAAGTAGTTTTGATTCTGAATCACAGCTTCAGTGTACCATTGTATATAAGTGGATTTAATAATCTTCCATTGACAATCTGCCATTCTCTGCCTACATGACAATTGTCAGCAATTCTCTTGAAACAAAGTTTCACAAGTATGCATCAACATGCCATTTGCCACCTGGAATCAAGATGCTCACGATCATTACATTAGCTTCTCTCTATATATATAATTACGAGACCATAAAATGTCTTAATATGCAAGAGCACCTGGATGCTGCGATAGACATCAGAACTTCATCAGCATTTATCCGAATTACCAGGCCCAGACCAAGGTAACTGGTGTGTAGTCTGTATACGGAAAATGGTGAAGGATACCTTGGGGAATGGGATGCTTGTAGTACCATTTTACTAATCAAATAAAAGTAAGACAAGCTCAAATGTTTTCATCAGCAAATTAATATATTTAAGCGTACGAATTAGCTCGTGATGGTAATAGAATTGCATGAATACTATGATATTTTAGTTTAGAAATGACCTCCAAAAAGAACACAACACTGCCAGTAGTGTCTTCGTGCAGTCTTTCAAAATTGTATCACTAGGGAAACACCAACATGTATGTGCAACTTACAGTAGCTGGTAAAATAAACTCAGATTCTGATGACTTGCCTATTACTGCATTTAATACAGTATTTTAATTTTCCTGTTTAGCTGACAAGGAGGAAAAATGTATCTGCATGCCAAAATAACTCATCCCCCCCACCCCCGATCCAAAACTCTTTACTTTCAACTAATGATATACAGTTAATAAAGCAGAACCAATTACTTTGCACAGCTGGACATCTTTTATATGTTCTTTTCAATCTAGAGTATTTGATTGCTTGTATATACACGCCTGATTTATATTTCTTTACAGTGCAAGACTCACTGGGCCCAATGACAAGAAAGCAATTAATCACATTATTATGCCAATTAAGAAGTTGGTCTGCTCCATTGAAGGTGGAAAAAACAATGAGGGAATTGAAGATGTGAGAGGGAGGCACTACAGGAAGTTAATGTAAGCCATTAAATTGCATCCATAACCCCAGTCCTCTGCATGGACAAGGTTTAACCTATTACCATTGCTTACCATCTGAATATAATTTAAATGTGTTTGTCTGCTTGTAATAAAGTTTTTTTGTCTTCATTTTAATTATGCATTCATTTATACATATTTTTTAATTAGACTGATAATAGATTTTTGTTGAACCAAATACAAATATCCATTATTTACCTTCCGATTAAGAGGAAAATCAATAAAGTAACTGATACCAAATACATAATGCTGACAGGAATAAATGGTATAATCAACATGAGTCTTCATAACACTCTTAACACTTTATTTGATTGCGAGATTCTATAACAATAGGAAGATTGCAGAAAATTTTTACATTTTCTTCTGCTTCTCTGGGGCCAGGTCGCAGGGCCAGCAGCCGGAGCAGAGAAACCCAGATCTCCCTCTCCACCCATCAACTCATCCCGGTCAACACGGAGGGATTCCCAGGCCAGCCGAGAGATGTAATCTCTCCAGCATGTCCTCAGTCTAACCCGGAGCCTCCTCTGATGTCAGGCTGCTTCTGCTGCAAACATCTACAGTCTTGTCTTTTGATTACTACACTAATTGGTTCCTCTTGTATGCCATTCTGGGGACATCAGAGCCTACATTAATTTTTTATAAAGACCGTGTCCTTTGAACTTCTAAACTTTTTGTTGGGGTTTTGGCTCTTTTAATTTAAATAATATGAGATGTTTTCAAGTACAAAAGGGAAAAAAAGGAAAAATAGTTGTGAACATAATTGAAAATGTAATTCTACTTAACTGAGAAACACTTTTCAAGCCCAGACTGAAATTCCCTGTAAGTAGCAGCCAAGTCCCTTTGCTAACAGGATAACAATGAACCCTCCAGAGAGCCAGTGAGAACTTTTGTTTCATTAGCAATGCCACAGCCAGAAAGCTATGGTTGTTTGAGGTCCTCTTCACATTCAAACTATGATAACCGTTATGTACTGACATTTATGTATGACTTCTGTGTGACAGCAGGCAATTTGATTTGCTTTATCATTTTCTCTGCAGTTTTCTATAGTCACTTGAAATCTGTATATTTGCATTGGTAAGGCTAATGATTGAGGTATAACTGCAAATCTTGGCCATGTTTCCCCTTTTATTATTAGATGTTGGGGAGGGGCTTGGATTAGCTTATGTTTGTTACAGTAATCTTGGCTTGCATAAAAGCACATATAACTGTACACTAGAAAGAAAGCATCTTTGTTGTAAAATACTTATTATTTAAGATGACATTAGCATATTGCCTTATGTTAATCTAAGGCCAATCAGTATTACTGAGTTATGTCTCAGAAGGAAGAGCCTGACATCATTGAAGGGGCAAAAAAATAATAATCACTGAAAGATGAAACATACAGTAGTTGCTGTATTAAGGGTGGGATATTGTAGAGGCTCTGTTATTTGGAATAAGAAAGGAAGAATATTTTTTCATGGATTATCTTTCAGCCGTATTCATTTTTTTATGGTCAGAATAACTAAGAGTTCCCTTACAGTCATTTATGATTTTTTTACTACTATGGCTACTAAATACTTAAAAAGAATATACAACCAAAAAGTCAGACTCAAAATTTAGTAGGCAAAATACTTTTTCTTCTTCATGTACAGCAGATGGCTGGAAACCACATTAATATATGGAGAAAAAAATATATACAATGTTTAAAGGAACAATTAAATAGTCTTAGATAACTAAAAAATTAAGGTAACTACTCATTTATAATTTGTGCCTTTTCTCCGTAAGATTCCAATTTCCTAAAGTACCACATAGCATGCGCTTGTTTTTGTACATACTGTGTATGCACGTATTTACACACACGGACAAGACATCTTGTGTCTGTGTGCTCGTTTTGACAGAGGGCTCCTTACAGGCCTTTGCATCAAGTGAAGCCATTTTGACGGGCCTTGACTCCGGGGGTGTCAGCGTGACTCCTGAGACGAAGAGAAAAAGCAGAGTGGCTGCGTTTGTGGCGAAGGAAACTAAACCACCACATGCTCCCTATCCATTTCCCTTAGCTGGCTCAGTAGCCCATACCTTGCCCTAATGAGATGCGGCAACACACACAGACACATGTAGCATGTCTACTCTAATTATACTAGAAAGCTCTGTTGTTTCCTTCACCCACTGGTGCCATCATGAAATTGACTCCAAAGGGTTTTTTTCTTTTCTCTCTGTGTTCCATCTTTAAGAAGATAAAAATGAGAAAAAAAATCAGTCATTTACAATCCAAAGCACACAGCAGAAACAAGGGTTAAAGACCAGTAATTTGATGTTTTGTGCTGAAGATTATAATTGTACTCAACAGCCATACTGTGTGTGTGATCCTTTGTTTTCTGTTACTAAAATGTGCAGTTAGTGGAAACAGCTAGCTAGCCTAATAATGTTTGATCTTCTCAACATTTTATGTGAACTCCACAGTAGCTGTTTGTTATACTGTGGCATGGTTGTGTTGGTCCTCCTTCCCCCAAGCCTGTAGGGTGGAGGAAGCTGCCACGCCCCTTTGGGGTGGAGTGCCCGAGCCGACAGGCACTCCACCCCAAAGTGAGCTTTCCTGCATAGTGCATAAACTGTGTAATAGTCCCTCCAGAGTATCATAATCTCCAACATGTATTTAATACAGATAAAGCTCTCTTATCCTCCCAGTCGACCTTATGATTGTGCTATAAACCTTTTTCCTGGCGCACCAGCAGGTTTATGCGGCCTCCTTCGCGTGAGAGAGGCCATCGAAAAATACCTTTTGAGTGTCTCGTAATGCTCTTCAGACTCTCAAATGCCCCTGCTGTATTCCGATCCCTGACAAACGATGTCTTGAGGGATTTTTTTGTGTTTGTTTACCTCAATGATATCTTAATCTTTTTCAGAGACCTTGCTGAGCATTGGGTCCATGTCCATCGAAACACCTGGAGAATTGCCTGGCACCTACCCTAGTCCAGCCAAACCTTAAGTTACCGTTCATTGCGGAGGTTTATACTTCTAGCTCCAGGGTAGATGCTGGATTATCCCAGCGCTCCGGCCTGAAAGGTATCTGCAATCTTGTGCCTTCTATTCCCGAAATCCCGAGCAAAACTATGACCTCAGGAACCGAGAGTTGCTGGCAGTTAAGTCCGAACACCTATTTATTGTTGGTACAGACCTCAGTATATGCCCTGGGGTGAGTAGGATTACTACTTTCCTAAAACTTCCTTCCTGGTGGCCTTCCTTGGAGAGCGATGTTAAGGAATACATCTTAGCCTGTGCTGTGGTGAGAGCAGATCCAACCTCCATCTGGGCTTTTAGAATATGAACATGGTCAGGAACAATAGTCTGGTGGGCGCTGTGGTATTTAAGAGTGATCAATTTCCAACAAAACAGCCTCCACATCATTACACACCACCACCAGCAGCCTGAACCTTTCATGTTGTTCACGCCACATTCTGACCCTGTCATCCGAATGTTGCAGTGGAATTCAAGACTCATCAGAGCAGCCAAAGATTTTCCAGCCTTCTTTCGTCCAATTTTGATGAGTCCATCCAAACTGTAGCCAGTTCTTAGCTGCTGCTAAAACCTGCCTGTTGGATGTTCTCTGCTTAGTTATAACAAGTCATTATTTAAGTTACTGTTGCCTTCTATTCAGTTTGAAGCAGTCTGGCCATTCTCCTCCAACCTTTTGCTTCAACAAAGCATTTTCACTCAGAGGACTGATGCTTACTGGCTATTTTCTGTTTTTCAGACCATTCCCTGTAAACTCTAGAGATGGTTGTGCTGGTTTCTAAAATACTCGGATCAATCTGTCTGGCACCAACAAGCATGCCAAATTCAAATCCCCTTTCGTCCCCATTCTGATGCTCAGTTTGCACATCAGGTTGCCTTCACCATGTCAATAAGCTTAAATGCACAGCCAATCACATGTGACTGGCTGATTTGTCTTAACAAGCAATTGTAGAGGTATAGCTAATAAAATGGTAGGTGAGCATATGTACTGTGATCTTTCATGTTTCTTATGTTTTTTTCCCTATACTTTACGCATGTTGCCTGGTATATGGGCTTGCTGTCTATGATGCATGTAAAGGCAGTCAAGCTTGTGCTGTATGATGTTAGAATATTAACCACAAATTTGTTCAGTGTGGATTTTATTGTTGCTGAAGTAACAGGTGCATAAAATACATTTTCACATCTAGCTGTTAATAAATTAATTTCAGAAATTTAGTTTGAGCTGGAATTTGACATTCCATTTCATTATTCTTCCTTTGTTATAAATAAATTAGCATTTTATTAAATGACAGCTATTTTTTATTGGACTAGATCTGACTGAACTTTGTGCAGGCACTTTTCCATTCATGTTCATTTCCTAAAAGAATTCATTGTTGATCCTGTGAACCTACACTTGCATTATTATATTTTGAACATAGCAGAACATTTGTGGCATCTCACTGCCTCGTAACTAAAATGACAACTTATGACATTAAGACGAGGAAGGAAAAACAAGTGAAACATGAGTGAAAAGGAATTATGATCATTTGATAAAAATTAAGCTGCGAAAAAGTAGCATTGCTTATCTAAAATGTTGTGTTTCATGCTTTATAGCTTTTTTCCATTTCTTATTTTTGCATACTGCGGTACTTATTTTGTTAATTGCCTCGCTGCTGTTACAACTCAAATCCTAGTAGAGTTGTTGGCTTTCTGCAGCCCCTACAAAGCATTCTCTAACAGAATGGGTTCACTTTCACACTAAACAAAATGCACAAGTGATGAGGGGTGAATGAAAATGCAGATTCAGGGATATAGTCAATTAAATCTGTTTCAAAATATTGGCACTTCTAGCAAAGGTAATCAAACTAAATTTTCATGGGAAGACATTCACCAGAAGAGCTCCGAGTTGCAGAACAATAGCATCCTGTTTCATTTTAGGAGTGCTTCAAATCCTGCTATAAATAGACTGACAGGTACACAGGAGCCAAGGCACCTCCACTCCCCTTGGGAAGGCTCTGTACATTTGTTCCACCTTCAAGCTACTGTAAACTATTTTCACAATCTTCCTCTGCTGAGAAATTGTCATCATATGGGCTCCCTTTTCTCTTAAATTACTGCCGTTGTGAAATAAAACATGTCCTTGTATTGTCTTTCCCTTTGATCCCGCTCTCTGATGGAGATATTGGTGATTAAATGATGTAGGGTAGGAATTAGTCTGGGATAAATATGGACTTTTATGAGGAACCGATCATAATTTGACACTCGCAAACTGACAGTTTGGCAGGCGGAGCCATAGGCCTCTCACTGCCTCCCTCTGAGCTATCCATAGTAGTGACTAAGAAATATGGACAGCAGCAAATTGAGATTCATCAGGCACACCAGTCCTGCTCACTGAAATCTATATTCAATTTTGGAGCATCTGTCATGGCAGTGGCAGGGTAAGGCATGCTGGGATCGAGAATCACTTAAGTGTTCTGAAAATGTATGTAGTGGAAAAAAAAGCTCTCTGTCTTTCTATCTGTGTATTTGTCTGTCACTCAGATCCCTCCTTTTCTCCCTCTGCATCTGAATGTAAATTTATGTAAAATAATTCAAATACAATTATTTCCTTTTCTTTTTTTCTTCCTTTTTTCAGATCAAAATCAAGTACATTTCAGCCAGACCTTTCCAGCTGGTGGAGGTACTACTTTGAGTTCCAACAGATCAGGAAATGATTCTGACAGATCTCTAAATCTCTGATAAGATGCCTCCAGACTAAAGAAACTACATGCATATTTGAGGTAAAGTCAAGTAGCTAAAGTACTTCCAGGATTTTCCTGATGTCCAAGGGACACTATAAATAAATACATGCTGCAACCCTTGATGATTTTTTTTCCATGTCTCACTTTAACATACTAAAGCAGAGCATTCATCTATACTTTATTATACAAATCCCATCAATTCAAGCCAACCATAAACAGAATGGCAAAGCAAAACAACCAAAAAGGATAGAACTCTTTATTCTTTAGCAATAACCACAGCATCTTTCCCTTCTCCAGGCTTAAAGAAGATTATTATTAAGACCTAGCAATTGGCCAATTATCTATAAAGGAAAGAAGTAGAGGTCAAGATTTTTTCTGCAGGGTCAGTTTCTACTCTCTATAGAGAGGGTTAAAGTGAGGTAAGAATTCTCATTATAGCACAGAGAGTTTAGATATGTTTCCTGACAGACTCTCATTAGAGTGAGAATTGGTCAGGAAGTTTGCTGATAGAGTTCCTCAAGAAAGCTCACGTGAGAACGAACCTGCGCTCTGACCACTTCGATCTTTTCATTCCACAAACTCGCTGCTGCGATGACCCAGTAAATAATAAAGCTAATCAAAGCAGTTGCTCTCTTTATTTAATCTTGTGAGTTTAATTTGAGACATCAAAACCTCAACCCTGCCTCCCACATCAATCTGCTGTTTGGTTGTGGAAGGTTGTGATCT
This sequence comes from Apistogramma diplotaenia, assembly GCA_015052665.1. Lineage (NCBI taxonomy): Eukaryota > Metazoa > Chordata > Actinopteri > Cichliformes > Cichlidae > Apistogramma > Apistogramma diplotaenia. Next base: position 26,948 of record VOQJ01043105.1, read on the forward strand.
AGTCTTGTCAGAAGCAACATATGGGGAAGTATTAAGGACTATAAAGCCAGACAAACACACAAACAATGTTTCTTTCTTTATCATGCAGTGATAATTTGCCAATGGCCCAATGGTGAATACCCAAAGGTACGGTAACCAGTGAGCACTCACACGAAACTTCATAAAAACGCTGACTGATTCTGGTTATGTCAACAAAATAAAAAACATTTCAGCCTTTTATGTTCAGCAGTTTGGAAGATAATTGCCTCCACATGGCAATTTACTTCCTGATCTCATAAGCACTGGTTGATAATATGATAATGATAAAGCTCTGTAGTTAATATTCTGTGTTGCTGTATTTAAATTTGTTCAGAGGAAACATTTGAAACTAAACTTCTTCAGCCCAGCAGCTCTTTCATGCTGTACATGGCACTGCAGCTTTAAAGGATTGCCTCCTGTGGCCAGAGCAGTTATATGTTCAAGTCCGATGACATGCAGAGTGACAGGAGAGCCATGTTTGGTCTCACGATGGTGTTTGGCTATGCCGTGCTCCCTGGTCCCTGTGCAAATGGGTGGTTTGTGCTCTGAAATTCACTGTTTGAGTCCTCTCTTTGTTCAATATAAGCTTGTCCACAGGGGCATGCAAGCATATAGATTACTACAGGGATCGGCAACTACAGAGAGCACAGGTCACTTATTACACACAGATTTCAGGTTCAAATGGATATATAGTTTGCAATAAAGCAGCCATCCTCTGGAGGAATCATGACCTCCGTCTGAGCTTTCAGGCTGCCCAAACACCTCGTCCCATTAGCTTCGGTGTCTGACTGATTTTGCCATTTTATCAGAACATATCACTTCTCATTCGGCTCCCACTTTCAGGTCTGAACTGCCATGCTTTATGCATTTTGTGAGACTATAAGAAACAAGAACATTAGCGTTGATTAGATTAACCCCATTTTCATCTGGTCTTCTCGCTAATGACCAAATGCTAACATGCACCGTTTTTATCACATTTCTTTTTGTTTCTGTATTCATAACTATTAGCAGTTCACCCACACAAATGGTCACTTCCATCTGCACCGCTCTCCAACGGCAACCTCACACTAATTTGCCCCACTTAGTAAATCTGGTCCCTAAATATGAAAATAAGCCCTTCAAACAGCAGACAGTGCACGAGACGTTGAGTAGATCCGTAATCCTTTTGCCCTGCAGTTTGTAGCTGTTTTTGAACATTAATATATAAAACAAGCATGCAGCACATTGCAGCATTATGATATGTTATGTTTCACATGCACTCAATTATGTGTAGGCCAATGTACCAAAATATGACATAAAGGTTTATATTTGCTGAGGCAATTCAACAAGGCTCCCTGCCTCTAATTGTTTTTATTGTAAAAACATTTTTAAGGCTTGTCATCAGTGTGTCACTAGCCACAGAGAATGCATTAAGGCACCAGTGAAGCTCTTTATTAGACCATGATGAGCAATGAGCCATATCAGCTGATAGAGGGAGATCCCCCACTCTTGTCCCCAAACAGTGGAATCCAAGGAAGTGACAATCAATAGAAATGCTTCATTTGGTTTATGTGTAGCAGCGTGAGGAACACACCGGGGCAGAAATAGATTGTCCTCACTCCATTATTTTATCGCATTTCCACTCACTAAAGTTCCACTCCTTTTTTTTTTTGCAAACTTGTTATTAAGGCCAGGTATGCAACAATGTTTCTAATTAGATTAATAACTCAGGACAAAGTCAAATACTAAGTGTATTCTCATACTTGCCTCAATACTGCGCAGGTTTTCCAGAACATTAATTGCAGTAAAAGCATAAACTGACACAACTGCAGTGTACGGTGTTATCAGTGCAAGCCAATGTTATGCCACACGCAATCTCAAAAAACCACCTTGAGGTCTCCGTTACTCATCTCCCCGTGAAAGCACCACAATGCCTTCCTGAAAAAGATCACCAGAGAAACGGAAATCCAATGAAAGACAGACTGAAAGAATGTGAAAAATGTGATGTCGGACAAAGAGAAAATAACTACATTTCAGGCTGAAATGCAGCATCACATTCAGCACACAGTCCCTGTACATGACACTGATAACCATCAAATCATACCTAATTAGCAATCTGAGATAATATAACGTACTGTAATTTATTTATTTTTAGTTTTTTTTCATTTGTTTTTCTCAAGCAAGGATTTTCTATGTGTCAGCTGAGACACTGTTGTGGGCTGTGAATCATACTGTATGATAGTATGAATATTTTTTTCTGACGTGTGATAACTTCATAAAACTCAAATGCCTATTCTGTGTTTGCCATGTTTGAAGCACAAGCTTTGCATTTACGTAACATAACCTTTGATTTTGTTTCTATGCATCTCTGTCACACGCTTAATTGACAGGTTCATGATGGCAGATTTCATCCATGTTAATTTTAAAATCCACAGCAACCATGTCCTATCTGTTTATATAAAGTTGTGGAAATAATCAAACTCCGAAGAGATCAATTTCTCAACCGTTATGCTTGTTAAGGCATGGGATAACTGGAAGAATGTGTCTGAAGCCCTCTTCCCCGGGGATGAGGGAAGATACTGTGCCGTTCACTGCTTGCTGAGCAGTGGCTTTTCAATTCAGTTGAAAAAACAACTGCAGTTCCTCACTCTTTATGCACGCAATGCATCAAATAAAGTTGGAGTTTTTGTTTAATATAACTTCTTTAATTCCTATGTGACTACGTGAACCGACAAAATTTACAAGCTGGGTTACGCACTATTCGTTAAAGTGTTCATGGCATTTCTTTAATGTGGCTGAATTTGTCAAACTAGGTAAGCTAATCAAGGCTAGCAACAATAAACTGGCTCTTTTCCAGAAGAACAATATTAAAAAAAAAGTTAGTTTTTTTTCAGATGACTGACCACTTGATGATGAGGAGTAATATTTTAAAAAAGCTAATATGATCTGTCAGTGCTTCGAGTTGATTCAGTAATAAATATTAATGAAGTATCATTAAACCGAGACTGCAAATTGCATCAGATCACTAACTTTTATGTGATATAGTCTACAGCTTCTTTTATTGCTAACCATAAATGACAACAAAGCATCATACTGTTATCTCTTCACTGTTCTCCTCTTGGTCACATGACTGCTCCAAGATCGGCGCAATCCCTAATCAGAAGAGAATTGAAAAAGGTCACAACATAGAAATGAGAGCATGGCAGGAGCCAAAGAAGCTTTATTTCTCCATTCGGTGGTGTGCTACAGATTGAGTTACAACCCTACATTACTGTCTCCCTGAGCGACCCTGCTAGCTGGGTTTATGCCCCCACAACTGGCAGAAATGGCTTTTTTTTTGTTTCAATACAGCAAATATTTTGCTGTACACAACACACAGCCTAACCTATTAAAAAAAATCAGAAATGTTGTGTTTTATAATTATACAATGTCTGGATTTTAGGGCTTGTTCTGCCTGTAATGGAGACAAGCTGAGAAGGGCAGGTGCGAGTAGGAAATACTCTGCTCTTCAGCACACAGTCATCTCACAGCTGTGAATCACAATCCAAACCAAGAACTGCTGCGGTGCTTTCATTAGCCTGCATTAAACACGCCACTAAAATGGGTTTTTCTGTTGTCAGCACACTAACGGAGAATCAGTAACTTTGTTATGTGCACTGAAAATTGCTAACACCACCAGTTAGTTACCTGTACACTGGAATCACGTCACGCGGACACATTTTCCCAGGCAAATAAAATGCATCTGCTTCAGAACCACAGTTTTCAAGTAGGAAGAGCCATTGAGCCGCCCATATCAGCTGATATAAAGCTGATCTGCATGAAGCATCACACACCAATTTACATCATGGACTGTTTTATTTAAACTACTGTGTTCACACGTCTGTGTGCTATTATGCTGTGTGTTAAATGTAGATAAAAAAGGTGGAATAATTTGAAAATCTCAAAGAAATATTTTATTAAAAACTGAAAATAGAAAAAATAATAATATTTGAACTGAGAAAATGTATCCTTTTAAAGAAAAATATTAATTTTAATTTGAGGGCAGCAACGTGCCTCATAAAAGTCTAAAAGAGGCAGAGTTTAGCAGCAGGAAAAATGACCAGAGTGGGAAAAAAACCTATAAACAAACTGTGTCTACAAATGGAACAATTTCACAGCAAAGTTTCTCCACATAAAACTGGAAAAACCTGGAATATCTACAGTACATAATATCATCCAAAGATTCAGAGAATGTGGAGAAATCGCTGTCCACAAGAGATAAGGCCAAAAATCAACATTTGATCCCCATGATCTTCAGGCCCTCAGATGGCATTACATTAAAAACGGGCACGATTCTATCATGGATATCACTACTCAGGAATAGGTCCAGAAATCCCAGTGTGTGAACACAGTTTGCCATGCCTCACACAAACGCAGGTTCAAGCTCTATTATGCAAAGAATCCATGTGTGAACATGATCCAGAAACACAGTCTTCTCTGGGCCAAATCTCATTTAAAATGGACTGGAACAATGTGGAAAACTGTTCAGTGGTCACATAAACTGAAGCTTTAAATTCTTTTTGGAAAACATGGACGCCACATCCTCTGGACTACAGAGGAGAGGATAGTTTAAAAGCCTGCAACTCTGATGTGGGGGTGCATCCCTGCCCGAACGGCCCGAACACCTTGAAAGACGCCATCAATGCTGAAAGGTGTATAAAGGTTTTAAACTCATCCTGGCAGCAACAAACACGATGCTAAACCACACACGGCTGCTATTACAGCAACATGGCTTTACAGAAGAGTCCAAGACATTCAGCAACTGACAACAATCGGTGCATCATGAAATTAGAGATATGACAAAGACAACCGAGGAATACTTCGATTTTCCTGTTGAGCACGTGGCATGGGGGAACATTCCTTCCCCAGCAATCCAGTAACTGGTCTCCAGACATTTGCAGACTCTTGCTGAAAGGAGACGGCTTTGTTAGAGATGTGTTGCTGCCATCAAATTCAAAACGAAAACGGTCCATTTTTCAGTTTAAATATTTCTTATGCTTTCTGCCTCAACTGTGATAAAATATGGCTTTATGAGATTTTCAAATCATTGGCCTCAGTTTTTATTTACATTCTATACTACATCCAAACTTTTTTGGAATTGGGTTTGTATAACAGAGCTGCACAGCAGTTCCTCATTACCTTTCACACAGAGGTGCCTTCAACACATATCTTAATAATAAAATGAAATCAGTTAAAGGCCCATAAACTACATCAGATAAATTCTGTAGAATCTCTATCAATAAAACAACATCCATAAAAATCAGAAACAACAACAACAACGTGAGGTAATTTTCCTAAACATGAAAAACGAATGAAAATTTCAGCATTTAGCAATATTTCTCTACACATACAACTGTAAATATAAACTTTTTTGTTTGTGGACCAGTTTTGGAAGGTAAGTAGTAGAAGGTAACATTTAAAGTAACAGAAGTATGTTTCTAATATTGTAAACATGCACACACACACATGCACGGACACACACAGCTGCTGGAAAAAAAGCTTCTAATGTCTCGATTCTGCCACAGCGGTATAATTGGGCAGGAAATGGTGATCGAGGGTTAATGTTGATTTAATAAGCAAATCATTGTAAGCTGCTGTCGAATAATAAAAGAGTGGAAAAAAGATAAAGTCACATTCCGCTGCACTTAACTTGTGTGGGATGCTATAGTACAAGGAGAAGGAGGAAGGTATTGACATGAAGAGTTTTTTGTGCAACACATTGCCTGAAGTGAAGCAGCTGGTTAATTGGCTCAGCGTTCTCTTTAGCATTAGGCAGTAAGTGCACTGTTGATGTCTGTAAAGATGCATGTGAGCGCTGACAAATCGCTTTCACTTAACAAGTGCGATAAACACGCAGGTCAAAAATGCAATGCTGTGGCAGAAGCGTGACGAACTTAGAACACAGGATAAAAATACACAGACATTATTATGAGAAAACTGTACAGTTGCACAACTGCACTAAATAGCTCACTGTTTGTTTGCATAACTAAAAATATTTCCAATATATAAATTACAAACATCACGCCGTGTTTCTGGATCGTGACATGTTTGATATTCATTTTCAATATAAGAACACCGAGGATCTGGACTGCGAACTGGCTGCAGGAGAATCTAATTATTTTCCATAATAAGATTCTAACAATGCATGTCAGAGATGACTCCTCTCCACCAGTTCCCCATGTGACACTGTGTATGCGACCGACTGCTTCGCTTGGCCCACTGCATCACTTATTCTGACAACTGTCAACAGACGGAGGTAAGTCACACAAATTTCATTACCATAGTACATTCAGTAAGATTTATTATTATAATACTTCAGGCTACTTCATTGTATAATCTCATTTGACCTGATAAGGGCTTTCTGGAAGACTGTGCTGCACTGGTGCACTGAAATATATATTACATATTTCACTTTCTGCAAACGCAATATGTGAGGAACACGATACCTTCGCTGCCTAGAATCAACGTGGACGTTCTGTTTTTGCAGCAGCTCCTTACTTACGGGTCAAAAAGTCTCGAGACTTTTGGTCAACACTGGAGAGCGGCTGTTCAATTAGCTATTCAGGAAAACCACACACTTTACAAAGCAAGTCTAAGGTCCCAACAATCGGCTCTTCTTTCAACACGGGGCTAAACACACACAAACACTGCAGATAAATCACACGAGATCAGATGACTTACCCGTCTCCCCCGATAGTTTGACCTTGGTATTAACAGCTACTCTCGTCTGGCTGGAAATGTAGGACTTTGCTAACTACGCTACCGGTCTCAAGGAGCACTAAAAATGGAGTGTCACAGTTCATACTGAAAGAGGAACTAATTTGTACAAGCCCGTGAGCTAATTCACACCTTATATCTGATTACACTGCTCAAAGGATTGATGATTTTTTTTCAATGCGGCACATTGAGAGAGAATCAATTTGTCGGTGAACAACAGGGAAGGGAGGGGGTATGAAGGGGGTGAGGGTTGAGTGTTGCACTTTGGATATCAGGTGTCTGTTATACTTTTCTAGGGAGAAGGCGATGCCGGTGCGTGGGGCCTGCGTGCAAATTAAATGGAGAGACAGAAAAATGCATTATTGATCAGGCTGATGCCAAAGTGTCTCGCTCACAGCACGAGATCAGGTTTAGGTACAGGGTAATTAATCCACGAGGCTGAATAAAAGCAAAGGAACTGATCTGCACCCCTTCCTTCCCCCGTCTCTCTCTGCTTCTCTCTGTCTTCAAATGTCTACTTCGTTCAGTGCTGAGAAAAATAGGTCGCTTGCTTGTAGGCAAAACCGGTGCATGGCACCAGCGGGAAAGCTAAAGTACACCGAAAAGCACACACGCTGTTCTCAGCGCACAAACACTTACTCGCGCACACGCAATCTCCCAGAGAAATAGGAAGGAAGGTGAGAGATGGAGAGAATGAGAGGAAAAGAGCACCTGGGCATTTTTCTTTTCTGCCAAGCTGAACATAGCAGGTGTCAGTTAGAGCGTTTGTCTATTATGCTCTGTAATTACACACCGTTGTGTGGAAGTTAAATATTTTCCATGCGTGCGTGCATACAACACAAATATTTCAAAAATAATGCAAAGCACTTGTTTTAATTCTCTTTCTTTACATTATGTTTGCACTGCTTTGTAAAGCTCCCAGATGGCGACAAGGTCATTCTTATATGTTTAACAGTATCAGTTTAAATATAATCAGTCAGGTAGTCATCTTATTAATGATTGATTAGTTGCAATGTTCCACCTACAGTACCTATTTTTATTACGTTATACATAAAACAAACTAAACTCGTTTCCTCAGCTTCAACATTTAAAATATTTGGTTTGCTCTACTATCACCTGAATATATTCCCGAACTATTGCATTTGATTTGATCTGATTTTCATCTATTTACACTTTGCACATCTTCACGTCTTTGTTAGAAACCGACTTATGCAAAACGTGACCAAAAAGCAGCAACAACCCCACCGAAAAAACCCAAAATTACAGATCTGCAACACACTGCAAAAATGCTCAAACATAACCAAGCATAAGGATGAGTGCACACAGTAATTTTAGACGCTGCATTTGCAGTGAGTAAAAAACTACAGAGTTTGTAATTACATCCTCAAAGCAAATTTGTACAAGCGCAACAACTGTGTATACGGCCTCAGTCATACTAGAGTAGAATTGCATTTCCGTGCAACCAGAGAAAACTGCTGGTTGTTGAGTGATTGCACTGAATTTATTTATTTTTTTGCTGTCTGACAACAGCTGCGAGCAGTTGTCGTCAACCACTTTTGGTTGCATGGCAATCGCAAAGGTCACCTACAGTAAGCAGGAGGCAACCTTTCTGGGTCCAACTCAGACTGACTGCAATCAAACAGATTGGTGAAAGTTTGCAATTAATCACCATCTAATTAAATAAACTAATTGCCAGCAGGTTGTAATCAGTCAGAGTCGGTCTGGACGAATGAGGTAAACTCATCTCCTCCAGCAAATAACGAAACACAGAAACCCGAGTTAAAAAGGTTTGTGTGAGTGGGGTGGCCGGGTGGCCCAAAGCTGTGAAAGCAGCACCAAAACTTCCAAAATGAAATGTCCCCATCCTCTTGGCATTGTACCAAATGTGCCACTTACATGTAACTTAAATATATAATAGGAAATAATTGAATGAGCTCAACAGTAGACTTTGAGAGTCAGAGACTTAATAAATATGTGAAAATGACTCGCCTCTAACATGTTTCACAGCATCATGGATTGCAAGTTCTGTGAAAGATGCAGTGAATGACGGTCAGGTTATGGATGATCTTTTCACTGCAGAGTGCGGCTGCTCCTCTTTATCAGCACATCGCAGCAGCGGCAGCATCAAGTTGCAAAGCCAACAAAAAGTGTGCATAACATTTCTTCAGAGATGCCTTCATATCAAGGCTTCAAAACTGCAAAATGGGAGACATCAGGTCCGGTTCATAACTCCAGTTTCTTTTGAGAGACGGCAGAAAAATGCACACGTGGCACAATAACAGCATCTTCATTTCACATGGATGGATCTGGATCTAATGGCAAATAGTGCTGTTCACATTGTACGTTAGATCCTGCACTCCAACTGAATCTCAGTCCTCAGGTCCACAGTCTCCAGTAATTTCTAAAAGGACAGTTCACCCTTATATCATAAAATTCTTCTTCTCCTCTCATTTGTCTCAAATGCTGCTCTTTACAGAGAAATACCTGTCAATCCTGTGCTTACGGTGTATTGTAATTACATTACTCGTGCCCTCCATTTTGCACTATTGTTGGTAGAAACCTGACACAGTTCAACTGAAAACTGATCGCAGGCTGATTCTATCTTACTGGCGTATCCTAGTTTTACTGTTGTCTTGATGCACCAAAGTCAGCTTGAAGAAGGCACCTGAATGTGAGTGCTCCCAGTCTTTGAAATCCATCAGTTCTCTTCTGCTTATGTGGGACCAGGTCACTGCAACCTACTGTAAGCATAGGAACCCAGACCTCCTTTCTCCCTCACCACGAGAGATGTAATGTTTCCAGTGTGTCCTGGGTCTGCCCTGTAAGACATGCCCCGAACACCTCTCCCAAGAGGAGCGCTGGAGAAACCTGAGTCAGGTGCTTGACCACCTGAACTGGTTCCTTTTGATCTGGAGTGGTAGTGGCTCTACTCTTGGCCCCTCTTGAATGAGTGCACCATGCCAGCCACCCTTCAGAGGAAGCTCATTTCCACCACAGCGATCTCGTTATTTTTGTTGCTCCCCAAAGCTCATGAACATTTATAAGAGATGTAGATTGATAAATTGAAAGGTTTATTTTTATGCTTAGCTTTGTCTTCACCATGATGGACCGGCACACTGTCTGCATCACTGCAGCCACAAACCAAATCAGTCTGTCCATTCCCCTGCTGCCTTCTCCCCTTACTCATGAACAAGACACCAAGATACTTGAACTCCTCCACTTGGGACAGAGTGGCAACTCCATCTTTTTCCAGCTGAATTCCAGCAATGTGGACAGCTCTCGCTGCCATTGTACAGGGAGTGAATAGTCCACAACGACAGCCCAGTCACCCCATACTCCCAACAGCACCCCCCGCAGGACACAGTTGAACAAAACTCATGTAGGCAAACTCATGCGCAGACTCCAACACATTCAAATATTTGAGAGGATAAAGATCTGGTCCACGAAACTGGTTCCAGAGCCCAGGCCGTGCACTGAGGTGAGCCCAAATATTTCTAGCCCGTATCTCTTGACCTCACGCACTAGTTTTGTGTTCTTCCCCACCAGAGAGGTAATATTCCATATCCCAGTCAGTCTGCCAGGGCCTCTATCTTCTACTCTGGCCTCCAGGTGCTCTTCCTCAAGCACCCTCCCCAGGCCTGGCTCCTGGGTGGTGCTCCTGGCTCCTAGTTGAGCTGCAGTCTCCAACCACTGTTTTCCCAAGTGTGACTGTAGCCTAGCATCAACCCAAAAGGCTTGCATTACATGAAAGAAAATACGCCTTTTTTTTCTGCACAGTAAAGCAAACTGTCTTCCTATTCCTGGCATATATTTCTACTTGATTTAGTGCATCTTAATACTGCAACATTATGTGGCTGCTGCTAAACTATGCTACTCGACTGACCTTTAAATGCAACTTTCCGGCACTTTCTCACAGTCAAGTGGGGTGAACCACTGTTACTAATCACATTTTACATTTCAGTAACTGTTATGTGACGTGTAACAACAACTCGCAATTATCGAGTAGCAAGTTTGCAACTCGCTTCTGTCATTATAGGTATTTAGCTCTAACAAATAGATCCACCATGCAAAGGTAAGCTTATGACTGAACAAATGAAACCTTTTCTTGTTGTTGTTGATTTAACATTAAAACTCCAAACTCTGTTTGTACCAGCTGTGAAACTTGGCTGTTTATATTCAGGAAATGCCTGTAAGTTTTGGGATGATTAGATAAAAAAAACAAACAAACAAAAAAACAGATCAACCAGTGTCAACAGGGAAGACAAATCATCATTAAAGTAATAGGTGGTGTGTGAATAGAAGGTTTAACACTACTTCTAAACAGATGCCATGATAATGGCCTCACTTATGAAAATGGAAAAACATAATTATTCCTTCTTTATCTCCAAAACAATTGAGTGGAGCTGCAGTTCTGCATACCTACCGTTATAGTGATTTGCTATTTCAATTATTCTGAGGTAGAAATGACCTGAAATAAATACAAAAACAAAACAAAAAATAGATTTTCTATCAGACAGGAACACCTGTATTCCTGCTGATTTAAATGTTATTGTAGTACACTTGCTGCCACAATAGCGACTCTGAATGATGCTGATGATATGCCATTTCCAACACGGGCAAATTAGGTGCTTTGATTATAGGCCATTTAAAATCAGTATTGCTTAATAATTTAACACAAAATTGATGCTATGATATATTTGCAAGTTATTATTTTTCTTTCAGGCTCAGATAAAGAGAACTGATGCAAATTGATCCCTTGATACACTCAGGGGTTGTCATATGTTCAGGAGTTGGCATTAGATAGTTTGCTCCTCGACCATCCATCACAACAATATGTGTTGGTTTCATCTCTTTATCTCTGCATGCTCAGTACCTACATCCAGCATTTCTGCCAAGCACATGAGCATTTTACCTCTCTAGTACTTTTACAATGGCAGACGCTTTCTTGTGTATCACAGCCATATTCATGCAAGACATTTCTTTGTTGATCTAATGAGCCCTATTAACATAATCTCTCTCAAGCCTCCACTCTCTTTAACGCACACTCCCACACAGACACAAATAGCGCTAAACCATCCACCTCAGATACCACCTATATTTTTTCGAGGGCGAGTTATCCATCCATCTTTCAGCGTGTCACCCAATTAAAGCTTTTTTGCCCACAATGAAATGAACCAATTAAGCAGTGCACTTCTGCTTGGGCAGAGATCCATCTCTTAATGGGTGAGATTCGCTCAGAAGAATGCCACGTCCATATCGCCTCCCCACCTCATTATCATGCAGCTATTAGCCATCACTCACATCAACTAGGGCTCACGCTCACACCAGAATGGGTGTTCATCCATGTGCTTTGGTGAATCGTAATATGCAAACAAACACTCGAGTAACTGGAAAACAACAGGAAATATTTCCCCCCTATGAAACTGCACAGCAGTGGTTGAAGTTAGATGGAGGAATATTGAAGTACTTACCTAACTAAAATACATGCAGAGATAACATAACTCACTAATGCCAGAAACTAGGGGACAAGTGTGTGTAAGCACTGAATATCACACAGCATCATGCATTAGGCTTTATGCATGTTAGGACCCCCCTCTGTGCCCCTCCCAAACGCCTCTTTTTAGACTTCCCTTTTTTGTAAGATAACAATGTAAAGTGTATAAGACAAACGGGACTGGATCTAAAATGTTTTTATATGCTTTTATATCACTGCATTGGATTTTCAACACAACGACTGACAGAAAATCAGTGGACAAAGATAATACTGCAGCAGCTCCGATTTGCCAATAATCTGGCATCAAGATAAAGTTGGTTCCGTTTGAGCTCAATCAGCTTTGCCCATGTCAGCTGATAGGCAATGGAAAATGTCTCCTAGGATAAGCTAAAACGGGGGATATTATAAAAGACGAAAGTAGTTTCTGTGACCTCACCCACTGGTTCTGGACCATGCATTTTGAAGCTTCGCTGTGTGTGTGTGTGTGTGTGTGTGTGTAGTGATAAGTTAGGAAGCTTGGTTCGTAAGCTGAATTCAAAAATTGTATTGGGGACAGAGACCATATTGACTAATCAGGGCCATGTAACAAACCAATAAAAGCATTCATTCAATCACCAAAACTGAAGCACAAACTGCATAGTCTGAACCACACAGCAAGCCATAATGACAGACACATGATTCTTTGAAAATGCTTGAAAAGGCTCCAACAACATACACAATGAAGACATTGTGTATGTGAATAAGGCCCTCCAGACATCAATCAGCTGCCTGTGTCATTCAGGACAGCCACACCCATAACTTAATTATCCAGCTGCATGGACTAGAAAAAATATACACCACCCAAAGCTGTTTTTTAACCAGATTATATTGCTTTAAAGTTGGACATTTTAACTTGGGAGGCTACAGTACAGGGGTGGACTACCTTCTGGAGCCAGCCTCAAGTGGCACTTAGAGGAACTGCAGTATTTAATTTCCAGAAGTTGCCTCTTGTCTGCAACTGATTAGGGAACTGAGCCATGATCTGCACTTCAGTGATTTTCATTTCTCCTGCCAACTACACTGAAGAAGATAACTCTTCTGGGAATTTAAAAAAAAAAAGATTTCCTCAGTCCTTTATCAGTCTTTTTAGGCAGGTCTTGTATTCCTGTGCTACACGAGGATCTTTGTATTGATAGCCAGGCTATTAGATATTTATAAGTTTATTTTTACAGCAATACCACCTATAAATATTGGTGATGACAATTTTTGAGATTAGGAGTAATAAAGTAAGCTGCGTGCATTAAAAATACATAAAATCTTTACATTTTTTTAGTCTCTCTCTATAAATGGCAACATTTGCTGTTAAAACAATCACATATAAAACATGCAAAAATCACACAGATAACATCGTATCTCATTTATCCACACATGTGCAACAAAAACTCACATTGCGTGTGTTTACATTTTTTCATTCACTGCCTTGATCACAGAAGACTACTTTAGCAGTAATTTGCACAGCATGCATAGAGCGTGCCTTCTAAATATTTTATTACAGAGGATTGATTCACGGGCTTAAGATTCAGAATGCACTGAATGTTTTGCAGATGTAACGAGAGAATTGCAAATAGTTCCTTGCTTCTGTGAACGTCAAGGTAAAATTTACAAAAGTGACCAACAATTTTGATGCACCGTGTTTCACAGAAATAACGTGTACTGCATAAAAACAAAGGAATACAGACATGTAGCACTCATTAAAGGCTGCTGTTCTCAGTACTCTTTTGCCACTTGCTGAAATCACTGATGTTCCAACAACTGAGTGAAAAGAAGAAAAAAAAGAATCTGACAACTATTGTCCTCTGTATCACTTCATCTTCGTATCTCTTGGGCTTTAAAATAGCCCTCTATCTTCCTTTCTGTGTAATCGGAGCCTTGCATTTCTAAGATTAGCAGACCCCACTCCAGCTCCTTGTATCTGACCCCCTGGAGCTACAACCAGGGGGTTGCAGCTACTATAGCCTCTGACAATGTGGAAGAAAGGCACGTTGGGAGACAAGGGTAGCAGAAAAAAAAAAGATTGCCTCTCCACTCCCTTTTTATTGATTTTGCACTATAAAAAAACAGGTCTCAATAGGGGTGGTGTCAATGCTGAGATAAATCATACATTTCTTCTTAGATTTACTCTTTCAATCTTTTTCATAACATCCTGCAAATTTAAAGCTTCCCCAGTGCTGTTTTCTTTCTATTAAACCCAACAGGCCACAATCAGGTCAGAGGACTCTTCCTCCTACAGTAAAGACCTCTTTTTTCTCTCTCCCCACAAGATAAATGGTCACATGCCTTTTAGCTCTCGTTTTATTTTCCGACCAGATGGCAGGTTGGAGGCAGGCACTTTACATGAGTTACACTGCGTCGCAGACGTGCTTATCAATCCATCAAGCTTATTTCATGAGTAAAGCATCACTTAATTTGTCTCTTATGAGACAGCATTTAAATCACTGACAATGTAAAAGCGTTTCCAATGAGTCAAGCGACAGTCTTGGACTTAGTCTTGAAAATAATACTTGAAATTTGTTTCTGTTTAGTAATCAGTCATTGTAGAGGCTAACACTATTATAGTTAATAACACTGTTACTGTTACAACTGCATCTCTTTAGTTTTCAACCTTCAATCTATGTGAGTCACATATAGAGTTCACACAGTATCTAAGGGCATATCTGAATTTTAATATAAAGAATGTGAATGCAAAAACAATATAATTGTTTCTTGGTTGTGCTGTTAACCAGGACGAGCATTCGGCAAGGATGTCTTAGTTGAACCTCTGACCTAAAAAAGTGCATGGGAAGGAGAAGGGCTGACATATTACATAACGTCATTTCCACATTCATGACATACTCACACGTTCCACTTAGAATGAACACATTGACTATTCATACAGTGGAAATAGCACAACCTTGAAGCAATCACTGCTGCAGTCACCCATTCTGAAATCTATTCCTCCGTTCACCTGTCACATCGACGCCTCACGTAAAAGGTAGCGCATGCATATGAGATAATGTAAATCAAAGGCAAAATATGTATGTGATGCATTTTTGTAACGGAACTGTACATCCAGTGTGTGTGTGTGTGTGTGTGTATGTATTTTTATTCACCTCGCAACTCTGCGTAGTATTTCACAGATAGAATGAAATGGATGAAAAAAAATCATTCTTCATTTCCAGACACAAATATCGCTGCTTTTCACCAGAAGAATGAAACCTGGAGCCAATCATGACTCTGTTTTTTTTCCTTTTTAACAGAAGCACATTTTACATTAAGTTGGATACATTTCGGATCAAAACTTTGACACTCCAATCAGGAAATGTTCAGCTAAGCACCCGAGCATACATACCTGCTGCCCCGTGTGTGATTAATCAAAACTATTTGACACATAAAGGTTATTCAAACAAGAAAAACTTCCACAGTCCCTTGAGCAGGGAAGGGGCTGTGGAACACACATCCTTTAGAGTCAAAAGTAACCAGAAATGCTGTTAAATAGGGCAGCAGAAGTGTTGGCTTTTCTCAGCAGAGATTTGAATGAATATTTGATGGCGGTATACTGTAGTATCTGGAATAACACACACACACATATTTGGCAGTATTGCATGGTTTTCCTATCACAATAGCTATTGTGTAAGGCAAACAAAGATGCATACACATTAGCACGTATCTTTGTAGGGCTGGTGTGGTTTGTTAAAGCCTTTGAATGGGCTGCGAGAAGTCTTCTGCTCAAGCATGCGCCAGTGCATCTGGGCATTAACACCTGGATATGATTCTGCTAAAATTAGGCTGTGAACATTAAATGTTTTCGCCCGAATTAACATAAAGTGATTCATTTAGTGGTAGGAACAACATGAGCGGACAACTCTGCTCTGTGTGTCGACTGGAAAATAGCTGCAGAGCGCCGACAATGGTGCAAAACAAAAGTAGCATATGGTCTTTGATTGATGGATTCTTCTATTTAAAGGACCCCACAGTCCCACAGGGACGACTGTTCCTCATCACACTGACCTCTGCAGTTATTAACCTGCCTTACATTTATTTTTACCCACATTTCTTGCATCAGTAAGTTATAGAACATCATCATTTACTTTAGTGAGCTTTGCAATGAGTGTTAAAATGCTAATATATATATATATATATGGGTCCATCATAAATATTTATAAAAGTTTTAATAAAATACTAATTTCCTCTGCATCACTAATATGTGGAAAATTGAAAATGCTTTTGGTTCTTAGAAATATAAATGAGCAAATAATAATCCATCAGCCAGCTGGTTGTAACAGACCACTTTTATATTGTGTTGTGCTACTGTACAATCACAGTGGCATTAATTTTAATTCTTCGATATAAATCGCACTTGGAGCTTGTTCCATGGAAAACTGCAAAATAAATACATTACAAAATAAGCATCGACATGTTTATTCATCTTGCTTCAAAACGTTGACCTCGTTGCTTCAATGCAAACGCGGGAGGGACCGCTGCGCGTAGCATGAGGTTCAAAAGGTTCACGCAAAATTATTAAAGCTCAGTTCGGTTCTTCAGTGGAACTTTTAAGAATATATAAAATACTGCATCCGATTCAGATCTTTAAAGAATCATGATGGAAATAAGTGGAATTTACATCCTTGTTTGTCTTTAAATTACATTATATGTTCCTTTTAAATGCTAACATAATGTAATATGTCATAGCATAGATTGAAGAGACGAGGTATCCGCAGCTTTCCCATGCTCTCTTGTAATGATGGATGTGATTGACTGCAAACTGCCTCCATTTCTATTTAATGGTTTGTAATCAGAGATGTCGAGCTGCAACTTTATCATCCGCAACAGTGAAGGAGTGTCTCACTTGTATTTCTCTCTCGTTACAGATGCAAATGCACATAATGATTACAAATGAATAGTGACACAATGTCTTCCAGTTAATTGGCTGTAGAAGCAGAAACCATTATGGACTCCTTTCACTTCCTCTTTCTAAAGGAATGGGGCTGCAGCGTAGGTGTTTGCTATGCACGTGTACATTTCAATTTCCAATTTGAGGGAAAAAAATTGTGGAGGGCAGTTATTTGGGTTACATTGTTGTTTCACACACTGCGATACCGAAAATGTTGTTATGGATGAGGTCGACGCCTGTTTTTCTTTGTGGTTAGGTCACAAGCCCTGAATGTTCCAGACCTCCTGTGCGGCACCACATGAGGTCCCTTTTACGGAGTGTTGAAAGGAAAAAAAAAGTGCCAAAACTGCTCAAACAATAAATTCATCAGAAGTGCTTTAGCTCAATTACGGTTCTGCATTTCCATTATTACCAGAGCGACTTTGAAAATAGCCGATAAATGATTACAGTTATTTTCCTCTTTAACCGCTGCATATCATTTGATCCCACATTAGATTTACAACCCACCTGAAGCACTACCCAATCTAATTGTGCTTTTCCATTTGTTCAAATATTAAAAGAAGGATTTTTTTTAACAAACCACTGGTTAAACAAGTTGACTTTTTGGAAGCCAAAATTTAATAGGCTACTGTACTCAAAATAAAGGCTAAATCTATTGCTCAAAGCAGATCGTTCTAGTGCAGCTAAATTGAGAACAATGACTCAGACCCGACACCGATAATTCCACGTTTCTGCTGGACTGTTGTTTAAGATGTCTCAGAGGAAAAATGGCTTATTTATATAAGTTAAATTCACTCCCTGTATTAGAGACATTATGAGAAATCTTTACAGCTCATGTGTTGCATGATACTGTAAAACACAATCGAGGACTTAGAAAAGTATTATTTCTATAAAGCTGTTTTGACTACTGATAGACACTAATTGGTCACTTTGCTATTTATGCCTGTTCAGCTGCTTGACAATGCAAATATTAAAGCAGCCACTCGCAGGGCAACAACTCCATACGTTCGCAGATCAAGGCAACATGCTGAAGTTCAAACTGGGGCTCAGAGGGGATGAAAGGTGATTTAAGTGGCTTTGAAAGTGGCATGGTTATTAGTACCAGATGGGCTGCTCTGAGTACTTCAGAAAGTGCTGATCTACAGGGATCTTCCCACACTGGGTCCCACTCCTGGGGGCTGAGAACAGAAAACTGAGGCTACAATTCACACGGGTTCGCCGAGATTAGACAGCAGAAGATTGGAAAAATGTTGCCCGGCCTGATGAGTCTTTCACATTTCTGCTGCAACATTCGGATAGTAGGGTCAGAATTTGCTGTAAACAACATGAAAGCATGGATCCATTCTGGCTCATATCAGGGCTTCAGCCTGTTGGTGGTGGTGTAATGGTGTGGGGGATATTTTCTTGGTACACTTTGGGCCATTTAGTACCAACTGAGCATCACTTAAACATCACAGCCTACCTGAGCATTGCTGCTGATTCTGTCCATCCCTTTATGACCACAGTGCACACATCTTTTGATGGCTGCTTCAAGCAGGAACATGTACCATGTCACAAAGCTTAAATCATCTCAAACTGGTTTCCTGAACATGACAATAGGTTTACTGTACTCAGATGGCCTCCACAGGCACCAGATCTCAATCCATTAGAGCACCTCTGGGATGCAGAAACGATGTGATGCTGTCATGGTAATGGACCAGATGTTCTGAGGAATGTTTCCAGTATCTTGTTCAATTAAGGGAATTCTGAAAGCAAAAAGGGGCCCGGCCTAAAAGGTGAATGTAACAAAGTGTCTCGAGTGCTTGTTTAAACTCTCCCACCTTCACAGACACAAACACAAAGACACGTCAAAGACACAACTCTTCAGACTCACACAGAAACATCAGTCATCAGCAGAAATATTTTTCTCCTCAAATATCCATAATCATTTATGCTGTGCTACTTCACTTAATTTGTATTTCAAATCAGACCTCAGTGATATGGACATACAGCTGCTAGGAAAAAAAATCAAAGGGATCCATCACTGACCCCAATTTTTCAGGGCTACTTCATAATTCAGTTTGATCTGAATACATTTTCTTGACTTCCACCACGAGCTCCACTGATTTGCAACAGAATCGCAGTCATTACTAATGAGAACTGGAAGACCGAAGCTGCTTCAAAGTCCTTATCAGACTCTACACAGATAGTGTGTAAAGGTTTTTTTTTTTCTCTACACTAATTTGCCTTTTATGGTGTAGTGCTCCACACACACCCCCACACACACACCTACACACCCAAAGTAAGTCAATAAATTAAGTAATATTTTTAAAAAAAGGTAACAACTTTCAACAAACTTCAGCATCTGGAGTTTAAATGAAGGTCTGTTCAAATGCTTCATAAATGGTTTATGAGCAAATATGCCGTGCAGAGGTTAGTGACAGAGGTTGTGCAATATTTGGCTAAGCTTCCATTATGTGTACAGACTGTTTCAGCTTTTGTTATTTACTGTATGAATTAACTCATGAATCATTCACAAAGCATCTATGAAGGAGAAAGCACAACAATATCAATAAATAATCTGACTATGGCAGGCCTGTGGCTATGGGATCTAGCAAAGTCTAATTTTTTTTCTTCTCTATATTTTTTTTTTATAAAAACATGAAACTGCTGGGCTATGCCTCTTTCAATCCCGGGGAAAGGCGGACACAACATCGGGTGTGGTTTCTCTCTTTCCCTCAGTCTCAACGCGTTTTGCCAAGAGTGAGTTGGATGCTAAAACGTGTGCTGAAATGATCATTACTATCTAGCAACTTCTGCCTACAGTACCATGGCAACGGAACACAAATGTGGCCATGAGATGTGTTCCAGTAGCTGGCAAACTCAAAAGCACAGCCCTTCAAGGACTTGGAGTAAACAGACACATTTGCCCAATGGAGTGAAGCTGATAGGTGTTCAGGGTTTATAACTCACTTCAATGTACTTCCACATTTCCCCTCGTTTTTGGCAAGTCATTGTCAATCTCCAAGGCCAAAACTGGGTGACATGCTATTCTGAAGAGAGCCAGACCAACCCAACAAACTTTGTTTCTATGAAGACTTTAACTAATCACGAGTGTGTATATATGTATATATATATATATATTTTTTTTTTTACCATCCCCATACATAAGAGTGCATAAGAACACTTTATTGCATCTATTGTAAAACACAACCATTTTTGTGCATCTATATTTGCATGTTGTGGTGGTTGGGTAAAGATGGTGGTGGTGGTAGGTGGGTAAAGATGGTGGTGGTGGTAGGTGGGTAAAGATGGTGGTGGTGGTAGGTGGGTAAGGATGGTGGTGGTGGTGGGTGTCCTTCGTTGGATAATAACACAAGATGAGGTCCTGTGTTGCATGTATTGTATGACATTGAACTGGGGCTACTGCAGTTATGTGGTTTGTGCTTTCATCATCTGGGCCCATCAGGACCTGTTTTGACACACTGCAAATTTTCTTTATGAAGAAATTATATTAAAACCAGTGGAGTGAAGTGATGTACTGTTCACTTCACACACCGAATACAGACCTCGAGCTAATGAAAAGACATTTGAGGACCGAATTTCCCATCCGTCAAATTTTAATGGGATTTTTGCCAAAACCATGTTGTTTGCCTTCCATCTATGAATTCTGCGATGAGTTGTTTTGACATGTACCATTGTACGACAAAAAGAGAATTATCAAGACAAGGTCATTATACGAAGAGAATAAAATGAAATAATATTACTAGTATTACATACTGAAATCAGATTAGTAAAATGTATTTTAATGGACTTGCTATTTTAACAGCAACCTGAGCAAAAAAAAGTGTTTATCTATTCAACAACTTCTGCAACAATCGTGGAATCATGCTGATAATATAACATCATTTGTGCGTTCGAGCTCATATATCAAAATTTGATTAATTCAAGCTGATGACTTTTCAAAAAGGTGAAGTGAACTTGGCTGTCCTCCCACAGGTAGAGGCCTCTGCTGACTCTCTAGTGCCGTCTAAATTATTTTTGCTGAAGGGCAGCAAGGTTAAGTAGGTTCAACACAGCAAATAAATAATGAATTCAATAAGGGTAATTAAGAAAGCACATCAGATGAGCAGGAGCCGACCTGCCCCACAAAAGTCAAGTCACACACTTAAAAATCATGTCCAGTTTTTTCTTTTTTTTTTCTCAGCTACAATTTAATTACTCCTGTTAAAATACCAACATTTGGTTTTTTAGGGGTTTTAAACCCTAGACTCCGTAATCATCATGATTATTAAACTCTGTAGTGAGATGAACTGCAGCTGTTGCGCAACTGAAGCTCAAGTCGTCCCAAATGCCTCTGTGTATAGATTCACTCAGTACAGCATGCTATAGGCAACAAACAGAAAGCCAATCTCTTAATAAAAATGCTGAAAGCATAATGACTGATGCAAACAGCTGAATCCATTTCATCTCGGCTGTGGTGGCTTCACTTGGTTAATTGATCCCTCAGGATCTGCAAAGATTTGTCTTAGATTCGTTCTTTAAAAATTCAATTCAATATATAAATAAGCAATAGAATAATGCTCACACTCAAAGTTTAGCAATCTTTGAGACTATTATATGAACATGTAAACTACCACCTTGCTATACTGGGTTGGATCCACTTTTGCTTTGAAAACTGCCTTAATTCTACATGGAAAAGATTCAACAAGGTGCTGGAAACATTCCCCAGAGATTTGAGTCAACATTGACATGTTTGCATCAGGTAGTTGCTTTGCTGATTTGCTGGTTGCACATCTATGATGCAAATCTCCACTTCCATCACATCCCAAGGGAGGACATTCTCTCTTTGAATGTGGCATGGTTGCTAGTGCCAGATGGACTGGTCTCAGTGTTTCAAAAACTGCTGATCTACTGGGACGTTTTCACACGACATTCTCTAAGGTTTACAGAGAATGATCCAAAAAAAGAGAAGCAGCTACTGAGTAGCAGGTCTCCGGGTGTAAAATGGCTTGTTGATGCCAGAGGTCAGAGGTCAGAGGAGAAAGCAAAAGGAACTCAAATAACCACAACATGAAGCTTTGCAATATTGTACAGTCTTACCTTCCACTACAAAGCTTTAGCCAGGAAAACATGTCACAATGATCAGATCATCCCAAACTGATTTCATATATTTTAGGCTCATTATATTCAAAAGCTTGTGCTCAAATTCAAAACACAAGCCAAGTTCAGTTTTTGTTATTGGTGGTTATAATCTATAGTCTGCGGTCAATACTGTATTTCCCAGTGGGAAAACGTGCAAATATGAAGGAAAATTATTTTTTGTGACAGTAAGGTCTGTCTGGTGTCAAAATAAATAAATACAAATAATAGAAATATTCCCCCACTCGCCCTGTCGGTGGTCTTTTGTCCTCCTCCAAACTCGGGTCCTCTACCAGAGGCCTGGGAGCTTCAGGGTCCTGCAAAGTATCTTAGCTGTTCCTTGAACTGAGCTCTTCTGGACAGAGATCTAAGAACCTGCTGGAGCCACTCTCCCAGTTTGGGGGTCACTGCCCCAAAGTACCGATTACCACGGGGACCAGTGTAACCTTCATCTTCCACATCCTCCCCAGCTCTTCTCTGAGCCCCTGGTATTTATCAGGCTTCTCGTGTTCCTTCTTCTGTCACTATATATATAAACAGTGTGCTTTTGCGAAGACGATGTACTGAACACAGAGAAATGTGGGAGCAGTGTGGAAAGCCACAGCTAAGGTAAGGTGTAAAGACAGTTACATTTTTTTTAACATGATACATCTTTAAAATCATATTTAATTATTTAAATACACCAAAATAAAGATGGGGAGCTTACAGAGAAGCAGGCACACAAAATAAATCTCTGCAGCTACTAAAAGGAAACTAAAGAAAAGAGGTGAAGAAGAATAAA
>VOQJ01043108.1:4844-16482 GCA_015052665.1 Apistogramma diplotaenia
CTTCTCTATATTTATTGTTAACTTTCTTTAAAACTGTAAAGTAGTGCATTGGCTTTGGCAGATTGTGTGTTTTCCTAGTAAGCCATGAAAGTTTCACTTAAAACGCACCTCTAGTGTGAATCATTCGAGGGACCTCTGTTCTTCATCTTTTTCTTAACGTCCCTGTAATGGCTGCAGTAATGTGCATGGCTGCAGACACTCACTGTCGTACCTCTCTCCTGACCTCCTCTGTAAATATTGACAATTTGAACCCCAACATTTTAAAATTAGATTGATCACTCCATAAGACCTCACCCTTTTCTCCCCGTATCCCTTCCTTAAACATGCCCCCACCCACCCCACCCCCACCTCACTGAGACCATTTCTGATGAGGCTTCAGCAAACACTAGAAGGATCAACAGAGGAGCCAGATGTATTTCTCTAGTCTTGTGTCAGGTCTTTGCTTCATACATGCCCATTTCTATGACTAATACAGGTCTTCCTCCCCTACAGGCTGTTTCTTCTCGTTTTCATGCCCCACCTCCCCTCCCTTTCTCAGTTCTCACAGTTCCCGTTAGCGCCCAGCCCAGGTGTTGCTGCCAGTCCCCACCGAGGCCTTCCTCAAACCGCAGTCTCAAGCCTAGATCTAAGCCTGTTCCATCTGCGATTCACATTCAAGAAAAAATTGTCAATGAATGAAACTGAAGATGTTGTCTCCATTTGTCCATTTTCCTCATTTTTTTTAAGGACACACTGCACATCATGCTGAGATATTCCAGGTTTCCAGCTAACAGCTCTTTGAGAATCACCTTACTGGGGCTAAAATGCAGTTTTATATCTGTTATACTGTGCTATCACTTTCTTTGCAAATTCAGCTAAAGAACTGGTGATTCATTATATTTTTTAACAGGCTGCTAGTAACAAAGTGTCTAAAGATACCATCTAAAATTGATTCATTGCTAAGCCTCAATGTGTAGACACAACACTGGTTCATGCTTGAATTAGACACAAAATAATTGCCCTGAAAATGGTCAGGTAAAAGGATTGGACTGAAAATGAGGGAAAAAGCAACCAGTGCCTTCAGAAAATTTCAACAAAGTCTGGCTCCTTGGAAGCAAAATATTGAGGGGTGCCCAAAACTAGTGCGTAATATTGTATTATCAAATGCAATTGGAATACAATGATACCCACAAAAAAAAAAATCAGGCTAAACAACATTCATTATGCATGTGGTAAAAAGTTTTAATTCCAATAATTAGTCTGCATGTACAAATATCTATAAAAAGTGAACACTATCACTCTTTGTATGTACAATTTGCAGCATGAGGTTAACTTGGGACTGCTAAGAGGCAAGAGGAACACCACAAGACAGAGATATTTACCACCTACACATCTATCAGTATAGCCTGTCTCCAAAATTTCATTCTAGTGCTCGGAAGTCACTTTTGCTGTACATTTATCCTGCAGCAAACAGGATGCATACATACGGGAGGCAGAAAATTCATTGCAGCATTGCCATGTTTCAAACACTAAACAATCAAACCATGCAAAATACATCACTGAGTACTTTGTTTTCATTTCTATTCAATATATCTATAATCTTAAAAATCTTCATGTGCAGCTTATATGGACATAAATAAAATGAACAACACTAGCAGTAACATTATTAATGCTAAACCTTGTGTTGTGTTACGGAGCTTTTTGCAGAGTTCTCCCGGTTTTCTGTTAGGGCCGCGATTTAGCCAACAGCCTTTCGTGACAAAACAAGGGAGGGCAGCTATTTTCCAGCGTATTTATTTGCGCGCGTGTGTGTGTGGTACACATTTCTGCTATTGTATCATATTCTTTGGAAACAGCTGCAGAAATTTTAGGAAATTAACAAAGGTAGAGGGAAAAAATTTAACTTAAGGGTTTGACAAACACCTAGCAGGATATGCAAACTTACATTAAAAGGACAAAGTGGCTCCAAAACAGACACAGAAATAAATTAATGAGGAAACCACTACACGTTTGTAGTATTAAAAGCCGTGCTGGGGCAGATATAGTAAAGGGCGAACAGGAAAACAATCATTTTCATCACATCGTCTTCTACCAGAATCCTTCATTTCTATGCATGCAGTGTGAAATCAAGAGGCATCTTCCAGAGTGATGGCTTGTATGCCTCCGTGTGTGTGTGTGTTCAATATTCATTTTGCATTCCCCTGATAAGGTATAGCTGAATCATCAAACAGCGGGTTCTTCACCTCCATCTCGCCAGTCTGTTGAGGGAAGAGGAAAAATGAACACTCAATCATAAGACATAAATTATAAATGATCGGTGATGCATATATGCACATGTGTGACTTTATGTGTGTGTTTACGCACTGGTGCAAGTCCGGGGCATTCGTATACTGTGAAGTCGCCGCCCACTTCTTCCTCATCTGATGTGCCCTCGGTTTCGCTGACTTTCTGTTCTGGTTTGTGACTAAAAACGAATTGACATTTGAGTTAGTGTCAAGAGGCAACAAGGTCGAGGCCCGCGGCGAGTGGATTTGGATATAAGTCTATTGAAGGCGTGGCAGACATGCAAGAAGAGAAATAAAACAACAAATAACTTACTTTCCCATTGAGAGCATCTGTTGTTTTTGATGTTGATAGTGAAACATTTGAGCACTTTGGGCCAAAGTCTTGTCTCCCATCTGCGAAGCAAACAGAGGAAGGAAGCGTGGATTGTACATTTGGAGACAGATGCCTCATCTCACAGCCTTGTGGTTAAGGCAGAGGAAGAGAACTAATAATATCCGTTAGACAAAGACAGAAATGTGTGCTTACCGAAGCACTGTTGGCAGGTACACTCGCCCCCCCAAAGGCAGGGTAATCTGCCTTCTCTGCGAGACGTGATTCTTTTTGAAACCTGTGGGCATCATCAACTTCTTTTAATAATGTGTGAGGGGAAAAAAACTATCTTATACAAACGTTCAGAGCTTTATGAAACTTGAACAGCAAATCCAAAAAGGCTCTGATTTCACAGCCGTGCGGAAAAGTTTCAAATTGTTCAGCGTTTGTTCTTTAAAAGCAAAAGCTATTATTTAATAGCTGAGGGGAACCAAGCAGGATATCTCTTATGATTAAAATAGTTTGTAGGTTACAACATTTCCTGTGTAAACTGTTGTATGTAATGTAAAATAAGCTGGAAATAAAACTCTAACATTTGCCTTTGTATTGGACTCAATTAATTTCAAAGATTTCCAAAACTGGTAAACTTTATTGAACAGACTTCTCTCACATTAATTCTGATTGTCCACATTCATACTTACTTGACAAAACAAACAGTGGCCAGGATCACAGACACGGTTCCCACCGCCACACACATCGAGATAATAACTGCAGATTGACACAAAGAAAGAGGTAAACAGAGGGGCACAGAGCGTGTGAGGGGCAAATAATGAGTGAGTGCGAGACTGATAACCACCTTCTTGCTAGACATTTATTTTGGCTAATTTAATTACCTTTAAGCTAATTTGCTCAGTATAATTTGACATCAAATGATACGCAACATTGAAAACAATGATAAGATCTTGCAAGCAGAGCCTGCAGCTAGAAGGCAACAATCTGCTTGATAAGAAATGAGACTTAGATCTAAATCTTATCTGGTTACACCCTAATCCTGTACCAGAAACCTGAATTTCCTGCCATAAGATTAAAAAAAAAACAGCGTTTTCCTCTTTGTGGGTACACAAGAAGCCTCTTGCTGTAGATGTTAGACCTCTTGACATTCACATGTACAGAGGACAGAAAATCCTACTCACTGACAATTACGGTGTCGGTCATGGGTCTCGGTCTGGGTATAGGCACACCTTTGACCTCCACACCAGTGGTTCTGGGCTGCGGGGTCGCTGTAATGGAAGGTGGAGCTGCAGTGGGGGTGTCATTCGAGAGTCTATCCTGGTTCTTCTGTTTGTTTTCGGAGGCATCGGTCTTGCTATTTTTCCTCTCTGTTTGGGAAGTGAAAGTGACTGGAGAAGGAAAAACAGCAGCAGAGTCATATTCACAGGCTCCAAAAAAAATACATAAATAAAAGCCCCAAACATAATCTCACCAATCAATCAAAGTTACTGCAGTTCAAAGTGCTTTACAGATCAGTGCCAAACAATAATCAGGCAGCTCAAATGTAATAAAATAAAAGAAACGCTTGATTAAAGAATGATAACATAAACACAGCTTACATTATTCTGCTACAGATTTCTTACCGGGATGTTTGGGTTGCTTTTTTGTTGTTTCTTGTTTCATCTGTAGCACTTCCTGTTTTTCAATGATAGAGTGAAGAAAGTCGATTTCCTCATCCAGGTCGTAGGTTCGAATTTTATCTAAAGACAGTTTTACAAAGGGAATTAATCAATTAAACTCTATGACACAATCAGCAGTAAAAACAGGCATGACTCCATCATGAAAATCACTGCATGGGCTCAGGAAGACTTCCAGAAATTAAAGTCTGTGATCACAGTTCAGCGTGCCATCCACAAATGCACGTTAAAGCTCTATCATGCAAAGAAGAAGCCATATGTGAACCATGATCCAGATAAGCCACCGTCTTCTCTGAGCCAAAACTCATTTAAAATGGACTGAGGCAAAATGAAAAACTGTTCTGTGATCAGAAGGATCAAAATTCCTTTTAGATAACATGGATGCCACATGCTTTGGGCCCAAGAAAAGCCAGACTGCCTGGTTTGTCAGTGCTCAGATGAAAAGTCTGCATCTCTGATGGTACGGGGGTGCATCAGTGCCCTGAGGAATTGGCAGTTTGCACACCTGGAAAGGCACCATCAGTGCTGAAAGGTATATACAGGTTATAGAGCAACAAATGCGGACATCAAAGAAGGCCTTGCATATTTCAGCTGGACATTATAGCAGTATGGCATCATAGAATCCTGCCTGCAGTGCAGACCTTTCACAAATTAAAACATTTAGTGCAGCATGAACAGAATCCTGTAGCTGGGACAGCATTCCTCTCCCACAAGTGCAGCAACAGGTCTCCTCAGTTCCCAGATGTTTACGGTGTTTATGGACTGTTGAAAGAAAGAAGTGGGAATGCTGCACCGTGGTAAACATGGCCCCGTCCCAGCTTTGAGATATGAGATGTGTTGCTGCCATCACTTGCTACATTTTCTCAATTTAAACAAATGATATGTTTTCTATGTTGTATTTTAATTAAAAAATGGATTTATGATCAAATCATAAATTTTGTGCAAATCTTTGCATCCCGTTTTCATTTGCATTTTAAACAATGACTAAAACTGTTTGGAACTGGGATTGTGGATACTTATTCAGCATTTTTATGCTGACAACAGAGAAACTCAATTAGGCAGTGACTGACTTGAGGAATTCTGAAATAAGTCAAACAATCAAACAATGTCCTTTTCTTCATCTGACTGACTTTGTTGCTTTTTGTCATTCTTGTAAAGGTTTTAAAAAACCTAGATTGATTCATCCAGTTTAGTAACCGCAGGTAACATGTGACTGCAGGGGAGGGAAAAGCAGAGAGAATTTGCATATGGTTAAGGAATGAATGCATAGATTTGCATGTGTTTTGACTCTCAAGTGACAAACAGTGAGCAGGCTCGTGCTTTCTTTTCTCCGGGGGACTGATTAAACAGGAGACAATGCTAAACTGTTGTTAACAGCCCTTTAGACCAGACAATGAGCCACATTCCTGCAGGACGGCCAAAGGCTCCAAGGCGACCGGGGCCGAGAGTGTGTGTGTGGCCACGGGAGGAAGCACCGCAGGGGGGCCGGGAGCAATCAGCCAAACCCTGGCTTCACTGGGATTCAGATGCTACCTTCACAATAGACCCCGCAGGTCACTGCTAATGAAACTAATCAAAGAGTTGTTTCCCCCTGTAAAGTTTACCTGCTCTATATCAAATCCTATAATTTGATAATACAGGTGTTTGCATGCAATCCTAGTGAGACAACATAAAGAGTACAAAAAAATTTAATATGACTGCGTCACTATCATGCTGTTTAACATATACAGAGGCTAAAGGTGATGTGCTGCATAGAGTTTATAGTTACTGTTAATTTACAACTGTGTCCCCAGTTGGGTTTTTACATCCACGATGCACAAAAGAACATTTTACAGTATTCTATTACATAAAACCACAACATACTACAAGCACAATACTACAATACATACACATAAATGGGGAATAACAGCAATATAATGAAATACACATAAGATAGATAAGATTCCTAAAAACATGCATAATTATGACACTGTAGTATAATTAATTTAAAAAAAACTGCAGCTCTGGTTTGCTTTGGGCCAACCTTTGACCTTTACTGTGAAATATTTAACACCTGTGATTAATTTGATTACTGTTTTACATTCATCAGGCTCCCAGTGACTCTGCTGCTGTCTTGTGTTTGAACGTATCTGGAAAGCAGTTTTGGGGGGCTAGACTGTTAATACGTTTGAAAAGTAATTTAAGAAAAAGCTGGGCCACTGATGCTGACGAAGAGGCTTTTTCCTTGAGGAATACCCATCCTGTTTGTCAGCACAGACTACTTCTCTTGGCCAACACTCAGACACCGCTCTCTTGTTTAAAGACGACTCAAACCAATCAACATCCTGAACAAATATGTGTGGCATGCGTGTTAAAACTCCTGGAAAAAAAAAACTGCATGGCCGGGACCACTAAATCAAGCCAAACTGTGTTATTACGCCAGCATTACATTAATGATTGCAGTGTCACTTTCACTCCAGAAGGCTGGCCATCTGGCCAAGCTAATGCCAATGATATGACATGCCAGCACTTTCACTCAGTGCTTTGTTACTGTCTCACTCCCCCTCCACCAGTAGCCATTTAGTGCACTCCATAGCAGGTGTCTGTGGAGGCGGGATGCACCATCTGTACCCTGCAGGTGGATAAGAGCACCAACTGTGCCTCTGTGCCCGCCAGGAGCTTGTGGAGACGTGGGTTTAAATTTTAAGAGGAAACATGAGAGAGGGGGAAGAGACCTGCTAGTTGTGTTACAAATGTTTGATATTACTAAAACATCTGCAGCAGAAATAAACAGTATTTTATTTAAGAAAAGCCCCTCAACATCCCACTGAGGCCAAAGCTGATCATTCACCTAACAAAATGGTGACTGCATTATGTCTGTGGGTGGATCGTCCCTCACTAAGTATGCACACCTCTCCTTCTAAAAGAGAGTTTTGCCACCGGCCTGATAATGACCCATAACCTCTTGCGAACACTCAGTGGGTAGTTGGGTACAACAAACAAACACTAAACATCTCAACAGGCACTGTGGGTCACACGCACATGTGCTGTTTTCTTTTCCCACTGAAAAAACATTCACATTTCTTCCTCCTCAAATCACATGTGTACACACACTTACTTCCTCTTTTCCCCAAATCTGGCTGACCTATCAGATCAGCCACCTCGTTTACAAGTTCTCAATCAGTGCTACAGAAATGACAAAATGCTGTGATGCAATTACACAGTGTTTCCTAATAAAAATGAAAAGGAAGAACTTACTTTTAAGAATATAAAGGCCTACAGATAATACAGTGCATCAGTGGGACATTTTGCTGCTAATCTTGGTAGAAAAACCAGGCAAATGAGGCACGTAATAATAATAATTTGGATGATGAATACATTTGGTTACATGCTTTCTGAAATCTTATCATCCCCCAAAATAGTCCAAAGTGGCATCCAGACAAATGATAATCGCCCCCTCATACACAAACATATTAACCGAAACCTGACGTAAATCACCGGCCTTAAACGGTTGATGTTGTGTCAGTTAACTGATTATACAGCTGTTCATTTTAAAGTTACAAAAACACAAAGCCATTAAAGTTTGGTTTATGTCAGCGTGATCAGAAGTAGAAAGGACAAGCAGCCCAAGCTTGATGATCAGGACTCACTGTGTCCTGCTGCCACCTAGTGTGTAACTGAATAAATGGAGGAAGAGTATGAAGTACTCCGTAGGAAGAGGGAGCCAAAGACTTGGCATCAGTTCAGAGCTTTTCCAGCACAGTAGATTTTGTTCTGCTTTTGGGCACCACCTTGAGACGTTTAAGCCAAAAGACAAAGGAAAATCTGACCAATTTTATTTATTGGGCATTCATTTACTAAATCATAAAAGATGTTTTTGTTTGTAAGGAAACACAAACCGATTGCCTTTACCGTATGGAGACTGAGCGTGCTTACCACTCAGCAAAGTCACTTCACAATCATCAAATCAGAGCCAGGGTGGAAAAAAACTAACAGTCTACAATATTCCCAGACTTTCTAAAGATCTGTGACTAAACAGTGTTAGTCAGAGATCTGAGATCGGCACATGCTCCTTTCAGTGAATTTGGGGAAAAAGAAAAAAAAAAAAGGTCAACAAGACAATTACACAGGCGGAAAGCAAAGGTCACAGTTTAATCAGAAACTTGTATTTACTTTATAAGGTAGAGTGTGGAAGGAGTGGTTCATAGTTGAAATGCCATTCTGCCAATTAATTTCTCAAGTTGGTTTTCTGTACTTTATGATTATAGGAGCGAGTCCTTTCTCCACCTGCTATAAAAGTTAGTTACAGCCAAGTGCAGTTTTAGGTCAATATGAAATCTACCCGGCAATTTTCTAACACAAATAAAGAGCCGCACCTGTCTTTCACACACACTCAGAGGAAATCAATATGCCTACTGATAGAAACACAAAAAAGGCAACAGAAGTCTAAACAGCTTGGTTTGGTCTTTTCTCGGATCAAGTCTTAGAATGATGCTTGTTAGAGGTCAATCTCTTATTAAAAATCGGCAAATATTCATATTTCATTTCTTAAATATCACCGTGCCCATCTGCTATAGTATGATATATTTAACTGATATTGCTGATCTGAACAACCAATAATTTCTGAAGGAAAATGATGAAAAATTATCGGGGGTGCCCAAACTTTTTCATACCACTGTAATAAACAATAGAGCCTCATTTACTTGATTTCTGTCAGCTTCTGTCTTTCTTTTACTCATTTTTAAATGCAGAAAAAAAATGCAGCAGGAATATTTGCTGAAGGCAAATATTTAGAAGGTAAAACTGTCAAAGAAATGTCATTTAGTTCTCTGGTAAATACACCATACAGTAAAAAGTAGCGGGCCACACCTCGTAATCTCTGAATTTAGGTGTTTTCAGTCCCACCTAGCCACGCAGCCTGCCTTTACCAACATTTGTGAAATAATGTGTTCACTGGATTCAAGTGTGGCACTGTAACAGGATGCCACTGTTGCAACAAATCTGTAACAATCAGCTGTAAGTGGCGTTACAAAGTTAAGCAACTCAGCTATGAAGTGGCGTAAAGTTACAGAGTGAGGTCGCTGCACGGCGCTCTGCTGACTCAGCAGCATTAACATCAGCACAAAAACCATGTGTCAAGAGCTTCATGGCTCCTGCAAGTGGGTGACCCAGTTCTAGTGTATGTTGAACATTACTACTTTACAGGCTGCATGTATGACTGGTAAACTATCATAAATCTGTATATAAATGAAACTGACAAAAAAATAAACAAAAGAGCATCAGAGGCTGATAAGCTTCTTTTTCAGTTTCAGTGCAGTGTACCTTGGGGATTTATTTAACTGCTTATTTGCAAACAAAAATTGTAATTTGACTCTCCCATTATTCCACTTTTCTAGCTTCATCTTACAAAAGTAAACTGCTGCAGGATAGTTGCAGCTGTCAGCATGTCGTGGTCTCTTTGTCGGTGACTGCTTTTGTTTGCATTGCATTATATAAGGCAATATAAGTACACAGATGCAAAATTGGGGTGGGGGCATACAGCCTTACATTGATACATGTAGCTGTTAGAGGAAAAGGAGTATTAGAAGAATACATAATGCAGAAAACACCCAAAAGCGATTCCCGTGCCTTTGACCCCAAACAGTGAATACTACCTCGTCTGTTTTTGGTACCTGTGATCAGATGACACAGCTCTGAGGCATACTGCGTGTTTACCGATGGCAGTGCACACCTCCATGTCAAACACAGGCAGGTCCTACAATAAATGTGCTCCTTGCCTCACTTGCTCACCTACGGTGTGTGCTTGACTTTCCCAGCTAAACATTCAACTGTGACTATGGAAACAAAGTGCTACACAACAGAATTTTGATGCTTCAGAAAGCACACTAAAAATTTAGTGTGAATCACTTCTTCAGATGGGACATTGGGAATGACGTCAGTTTGTAATGTGGTCCCAAGCAGCCACTGAAGTGTATGTAGAGATCCAAGCAGCCGCTACCAACGAAGATACTGTATGAATTAAACCGTCATCAGTTAATAAATTCAGTTCTTCCTTTTGTGTGTGTGTGTGTGTGTGTGCACTTGGGCTTGAATATGAAAATGAGACTCTCATGTGGATCACTGTGGTCTCTCAGGGGTTTATGTAACCACTTTAGGAAGCTTAGAGGCCTACGATGTACTAGATTCACAACACCACACACGTGTAAACATCACACTGGCACAGAAGCAGAAATACCAAGCAACATTAATGTAACCATACTAACTGATCGTATCTTATCATCCCATGAGCAGACTGTAAATAATCCTCTCTCCTTCTGCACGATGTGACCTTTCTTTCTGACACTTACCTCCTTCTCTTGTTTACTTCTCTCCCTGATGCTACTGAGAATAATTTGAGCCAAGTTCGCGCCGGATCTGCTGCAAACCGGCATAAATTATTAATCCTGCACCGAGCCCACATGTGCCCACCAAACCGACACAAGCGCACACAGTTCAAACACACAGACGTTCGTGCACTTAAACACAAAATGCTGCCTTTTCTCCATCCAATGTCTGCGGTGTCTTTTTGAAACACGGGAGTGCATGCCAGCAGCGTAATGCCATGTCATGAAAATCAGAAAAATAAGATTTATTTTTGCAGCTTGGCTCTTTCATTGAGTGATATTAGATTCAGTGATGGAGATCAAGGGTAACAGAGACACAAGGGGGAGAGGGAGAGAGGCATGCCATCTGAGTGATTAAGGCCGCCAGCACGGGGGTAATATGTGCACATTTGTGTGTGTGTGTGTGTGTGTGTGTGTGTGCATGTGTTGTAGACAGGAACAGGGGCGGATTAAAATACAGAGAGAATCACGCTGCAGTATAGTTGCCAGAGACATGGAAGGAAGAAGAGGAGGGTGAAGGAGGACCACAATAACTGAAGATGTCAGTTATTGTCCTGGAAATGAATCACAACATTAGTATAATGCAAGAGTCTCCTAATTTGTTTATTACCAGAGAGAAGCCATCTTTATAGATGCCATTTAAACGACACATATGGGACCTAACTTGAATTGAGAGTATAATTACAAGAAGCACAGCCAACGGTTCATTTTTTATCTCAGATTTAATTCTGCAAATTCCCAAACCCGACCCTTTAACTTCATCAGTTATATATTTTGTCAGTAGAAATCATAAATGCTTTTCTACTAGCTGATCTTTTCCATCCTTATGCTGGTTTTGACCTGGACCTGCAGTTTCTCCCAGTCTGTATAACATCTAACAAAACTGCAAATAAATGAAAGTGGAAAAGTTCTCTTATACTCTTTTTTTTTTTTTTCTTGATGATGGTTTTCTTTTTCCTTAGTTAATTTTTCAAACCATCAGAAAATGTGCAAGTTTTTGTTTGGGTTGTCATG
>VOQJ01043108.1:22929-45535 GCA_015052665.1 Apistogramma diplotaenia
GAGTTTGAGACAGTGAAGATACAGATCTTAATCCTAGTGGAAGAAACAGCCGGAGGCAGAGGCTTTCTGAATATTAATGACTCCAATTCCATGTGGGTTTCGTGAATGACAAACTTGGCATTTATGCGTCGCAGCAAAATAATGACCAGATTCAATTAGAATATTGAGGCGTGATGATGATGTGAAATGCTAAAATTAGAGCAAACTAAACATTTTTGAGTGAAAAGTGTAAGTCTCCTGGGGGTTGCTTTTTTAGTGTGCAACCATGAGCCTGAAATACACAACAAATTCTGCGTGATAAATTCATTCATTATCTCGGCTGGCAGGCTAGACACTGTTTATGTAATCAATTGGTTAAATTGAGGTTTTGGATTTCTTCCATCTCAAAAACCAAATGCTGAGCGAAAGCTCTCCGGCTTACTTAAACATGATGACGACGTGTCAGTGCTTCCTGAATCAGCCACCTGATTACATTGGCCCATTCCCAACGGCTACACCCACAGTCTCATGGATTTTTTAAGGGCACTTCTCTGCAACAAGAGTGAGGGCATGAAACCCTAAAGCATAATGTCCAAGTCTATTTTTGCCGGCTTTGAAATGGGGGAATTACCCACAGTTTCAGAATTCAGAACATTTTTGTGTCAGAAATGCATAAAACTTTTACATTTTTATTGATATAAATGCAAATTTAGATCCAATTAATCTGACTGCATTAAAAACAAGTTAACTCTGCAGAACAGTAGAGCCTAAATTTGCATTTATAACAGTCACGCCTTGGTTTAGCACAATGTTAGTCTTTCACCACAAAATTAGAAACACACTCACAAAAATGATACCAATACACTACGGGGAAAAAATGGATAAAGTAGTGTGCAAGCCAAATTCACTTCATTTACTGCACTTCTGGTTTTTGCGGTACTTGCCGGTCAAACGTGACATTTTTTTTTGAGTTGTTTAAGGGGTGGCACAAAGAACAGTTGTTTACATTTTAATGCTGATCCGGATCACGATCTGGATTCAAGAACTTATTAAAGGATTATTCATTAAGTTGAAATAGTAACAAAATCATATTTTACAATTTTAAAGGCCAAAAAATAAATTAGTAGTCTTTCTGATGTAGTAATTTATGATTCAGTTTGACAACAGCAGCAGTATCTATTGCACAGTAGTATTTGGTGTGGGGGGGAGTATGCAAACTACTAAGTGCCCTTCTAGTACTTATGGCAGGTGACAGCAGCTATTAGGGTGCAATACTGTCACCAATGTTGGGGTGTCAGTCAAATAGCTACTTAACTTGGATTATTTACAATAAATTTGATAAATATCATGATTATTGTGAGTACCAGTACTGACAATAATCAGTACCAGCACTATGAACGTTTCATATTGGACTAAGACTGGCTCTCAAACCACCACAACATCCCAAATCACAACTGTGAGTACACACCTTAAATTCCCATTTTAGGGGACAAGGAGACTTTAATCACTTTTATCAGATCCCCTAGAAAACTGCCCTTTTCATGTCAAACCTTACATATTCGTTATTATAGTAAAGCTCAAAACTATATGTTTGCTTGAAATATCGATAAATTCATACTAGTCCGGGTCCACAGAGGCAGTACTTGCCGAGTGAGAGTATATTGTGTGTGTCTGATAAAGGCTAAAGATTGCAAGAGTCCAGCTGTTGGTTCTCCCATGGGATTTCTGCATTAACAGCTGAGAAGCAGATTATCTCCCCTGCACATATTAACAGCAGCCATCACTGTGTGGTAACACATTACACACACACACACACACACACACACACACACACACAATGGCATAAAATCTGTAACCTGATATTTTCCAGTCTCTAGAATAACCAGTTACTTTACAATTACTAATCACTTTGATTTGTGGCAGCTGCCTGGTTTAAGTAAGCACTGTTTTGAAAATTACATTGGACACTTAGTATCTCTGACGCATTGTTTCACATATACATTAAGCAGTTTAGACATCGCTTCACTTGGCTTACATCTTTATAGGTTTAATGTGACACTAACAAAGTAAAATTGTCACCACGCAAGGAAGCAGCCCGAGTAACCTGATAATGAAGGAAATTTTAATTTTTTTCGCCTTTGTCTTTCCATTGTCCTCTTGTCATTCAGTCAGATTCACAGGCACTTGTTTAACCTGTCCACAGCAGGGTTATTTATGGTATCAGCAATAAAAACTAACGCCGCAACCAGCAATAAAGGTGTGAACAAATTACACCTGTGTAGTTTAAAAATCTCTTTCCTGGGTTCATAAAACAAAAACAAATAAGGAAAAAAATAAGCTCTTTTGTGACCTATGCCTAAGTCGCGTTAATAGGGTAGGAAGACTGTCACGCTATGGCTGAAAGCAAGCTAAAGCGTCTTGTTGGGGATTTATTTACCTGGGAAGCTGGCGCTCACGGGGATGACACAGAGCAGGACCGCGGAGAGCAGCGGCAGCAGCAGCGAGGCCCGGCGCCTGCGCCCGCACCGCGGGCTGGGGAGCAGCAGCATCCTTGGATCTTCTCGGGGACGTAAAACCGCAGACGAGGACGGGCTTTGCTGTCATTCCCCCATCACTTATTTTTTTTTAATCTTTTTGTTCTGTAATGCAAGAGAGCCTCAGCGCAATGAGAACACAGCTAAAAGCTAAGCAGGTTGCACCGGAGTGCGTCTGTCTACACACAGACGCACACACACTGCGCACCGTAATCCTTGTAACGCTAAAGATAGCGGAGCTGCAGGCAGGGGAGGGGTGTGTGTTTGACGTGCTGCCTTCAAGGCCTCCTCGGAAACTTACAGACACAAACGCAGACATCTCTTTGCAGACTTACAGTTTTCACTGTAAGTCTGCACTGTAGCAGAACCTGCTAATTCATTCCAAAATTTGTTTAAATTCACCATTTGAGCTACTGTCAGTGAAATTGGTGTATGTTTGTTGCCTATATTTGGACAAAGGTTTTGTTGTTTGTTTTTTTTTGTTTTTGTTTTTTTAACTCAACTGATTCATAGAAATTGTAGAAAGGGTTTGTGAACAGGTAGCTCACTTTATCAAAGGTAAATGTACATTTAACTTAAAAGTTCTTATATAGACAGGTGTCAGCTGCTCCGTCATTGTTTAGTCACATCAAATCCCTTTTCATAGCATTTTAAAGACCTTGCGAAATTTGCATTAAATATGATAGTTCTGGAAAATTCCATTGTATTGGCAAAGTTATGAAAATGCTATGTTATTTTTACAACGACTTAAGACCTAACTATAGCACAAATTCACAGATCTATTGAATAGGAAAAGCTACCTCCAAAGGTGCTCAGTATTTCTTGTTTCAAACTCTCCAATCAAATATGTGTGACACTTAAAGACAGAGGGAAACAAATGCCAGCTAAAAGTGCAATTCCTAAAATGTGGAATCATATTAAAATTAGGAATAAAAGAAAACTGGGATTTTACAAGTTTTATCAAAGGTTTTTATTAAATTGCCAAGACTTTCTCGTGACCTGTCTGATCAGGTTCCCACGGTACCTGAAGGTAACAGATTATAATCAGGCTACCACGTAAACACGTACGTAGGACATGGTGTCGTGGAGAAGCCAGCTGAATAATGTGATGTGGATGGTTTGATGGTTTTCATACTGCCGAGATAGCGACGTGTGTTCATGCAAAACTGCTAATCTTAATTCAAAGCTGATAATTCTACAATGTCGCCTGCGCAAAGCTATTGGGTTTTTTCACTCATCTTTTCTTCTTAGTGCCTCACATTTGTATATTGAGGAAAACTGCAGAGCAACAGGTTGCAGCAGGTGGCGCAAAGTGATTTCTGCAGGTATTTTAAGATGTATAGACAGCCATCCAATAAAGAAACGTATAATTTTCCATTGCTGTCCCCCTCTGTCTACCAAAGCCCGTATTATTCTTTCTCAAACAGACCAAGTGGTGAATAGCAGCTGGAGCCTGTTTACTTGCCTAGAGCTGAAAGATCACTGCCAAACAAAGGGCGGAATTTAGGTCAGCAAAGATCTTCAGCTGTCCAGTTAAAAGTAAGGCTGTCAGTTTTCAATCCGGACTACCAGCAGTCCACTGTCACAGTAAGAAAGTGGCCTACGCCCTCTGTCAGTTGTGATATATTACGTTTCAGCTCATAATTAATAATTATCCAGTGTTCAGCAGGCCTTAAAATAAGGTTAATACAGCCTGAGATGAACAGAAACATGACATTACACACTTATAATACACATGTGACATGACGTACTTTTATCATTTATCTTAGAGCAGTGTGTGAAAAAAAACCCTTTTCTGTATGACTTTATCAGTCCGTTACATCATTGTAGAGAAACCCAGACCTCACATTTGTCTCTAGAATACTTTGCTATAAAGAGGTCAGCGACTGCAATGTACCCACGCCCTGTGGCTTGTCAAATAAGGTAGAATTCTGGGTCCTCCTCAGCCATTTATGCCGGTATGATTTATGGAAGTTATTGATTTAGCTAAGAGTAACATGATTATAAGGAAATAAGTTTAATCAAGATGATGGATTAAGAGAAATGATTGATGTAATTCACAAAGGTTGTTTAATGAACTATGAATTAAGTGTGATTTCCATAACATGAGAAGTAAAAAAAAAAAACCTGCCAAAAATAGAAATGATGAGAGAATGTGAAATGAAGCCTTAACAGGATGAAACAGGAAGTATGCCTGCTACACAGTAGACTCGAAACTGCAATGTTTGCGGATAGTTCTAGCTACAGCCTCGATACTTGGGAAGTAGAAAGCAGATGGTGTGCCTCAAAGGAGGAATTGAAACTGTCTGCGTCCATGAAAATGAAGAACCAAAGTTAAATGTATTCTCTGAATTCGGTGCACTTTGGGGTCTCAGGTTACTGAAAAATATGCCTCAAAAAATTGTGTTTCTGAATATTGCAGCTAATGAAGAACTATTTGAACCTCTGAGAAAATATGTTTTCCCACCCTATAAATAAAATCCCATCCTTTGTTCCTTAGGCTGTTTTAAATTCCACCCCGCAACAGGACAATTTCATTCCCGTATGAGTATAACTCTAAAACTTAAATAATTCTTCCAGTTCCTTTATCGTCACCTGTCCCTTGTGTTAACTAACTTATTGTACGTATATTTTATTTGATTCTAAATAGTAATAATTTGACTGTCAAGTAGAATATGGCAACTTAATGTACAAGTAGTCTTCATAAATCATGAAAATATACTTTAGCATAAACATAAGATCAGGCTTTTTTATGTTTTCTACCTGTCCTCTAAACTTTACATACAGTTCAACAAACATTAGTCCAATATTTGTTATTAATATCAAAAAATGTGTAATAACATATTGAGTAATGGGGTTGAACACACTGTAACAGGGTTGAATGAATCACATTTAATCAAGTTAAAATTTACTTGAATTCATTAAAACAAACAAGATGAAAGAAACAACACGGTTATGTAATATTTAACATTGTGCACTGCGGGTTGCCTCCCTGTGTGGTGTCATCCGGGGGATAGAGGGAGCAGGGCAGATACCGGGATTATACGGCAATTAGAAGCCAGGTGAATCACTTCATATACAGCTGAGTAGTATTACTTCTGAAACCTACCGGGGTAAGACCCCCAGGCGGAGGTAATCAGGACCCTGATAGAATTGGAGAGCTGTACCCGATTGTCAATTAGGTAATCACGGGTCGACGGATTCAACAGGCTGCAAAACCCAAATCATCCCCCCCACTCTACCACTGTGGTTGACAGATGGTGTGAGGTGTTTGAGCTTGGTTTTTGCCTGGTGTTGTGCATTGTGGCCAAACATCTCTCTGGTCTTGCCTATCCAGAGGACATCGTTACAGAATTCCTGTGGTTTGTTCAGATGCAACTTTTCCAAATCTAAGCGAAGATGCTGTCTCCAGGCAACCCTTCCAAACAAGCCATCCTTGTATAGCCTTTTTTCTAACCGTGCTGTCATGAACGTTAACATTTAACATGCTAACTGAGGCTTGTAGAGACTGGGATGTAGCTCCTGTTTTGGTTTTTTTTTGGGGTTTTTTGTGGTTTCTCTGAGCATTGCACAATAATCCTTCTCTCTGTAGAATGATGGTGTTTAAATTGCATGGAAATGACCTTATAACGCCTTCCCAGATTGATGGGCACCAGCAGTTGCTTCTTTAAAATCATTGACGTCTTTCCTCTTGGGCACTGTGCATGTGTGAGAGACACACCTGAATGCACCAGACAAACTAACATGTGCTGATACTTGCTGATGGCCAGTTAATCAAGTGCATTTCATCAGCAGCACCTGGCTGCTACTTACCCTCTTAATTGTCTTAAAGCAGCACGGGTGTACTCAGTTTTTCACACACTGCTTCTGCATTTGAAGACCTTTTAAATGGAAGATTATTTATATTATGCCCTGAGATGTAAAACCTTAGACTTTAAAAAGGGTGTTTTTACCATGACTGTACATGCACTCAAAATATAGGTGTTTACTCAAATGGATTAGTGGTATACTGTACATTGTTTTAAAAAAATTACTTGATGACTCCCACTCAGCTAATATGAGTCCACTGCTCTAAAGACCTTTCATGTAGGTTATCGTTCTGGTTGTTCCCATCAGCATTGCTATTATGATAAATGATGTCATCACAGACATCATTCTTGCCACGTACTCATCCGGCACAAAAATATTTCAAGGTCTGTCTCATCTTTTCCGGACAAAGAGAGTCGTGCAGCATTTATTGCTTTTAACAGCTCACAGCTCCCTGTGGTGCAAAGACATGGAGACAACTGACAAACTGGAAAAAAAACATTCATAAAATAAATATTAAAAGGAATTATTTTGCTATTGCACAAGCTTTCTGTTATAATGAAAAAAAAATCTAATTACAAAGATGTGTGTCCTTAATAAAAAATGTGTTAAAATTAAAGCCTGTGTACACTTGTACACTGTTTGCACACATTGTATTGCTTTAAAGTACTTTAAAGAGAAAAGCAGGCTTTAAGCTGGATAAAAACGTCACTATGAAGTAAGAAATAACGTATAAAGATTACTGGAGATGATTAACTGCAAGAACCAACTTCAGGCAAACGGCAACCACTTCCTTTAAACTATGCCCTCAGAGACATCACCGATTAAAAAGGAGTTCTGAGAAGCCGTAGCTGCCACTGATGGTAAAAAAATATTACAGAGTAATAAATAAAAAGTGTGGGGATTTTAATTTTCAATTTATTGACCCATTGGTCAATAAATTGAAAATTAAAATCAAAAAGTGAATCCAGAGAATCTCACTTTTGGCACTTTATGATCTTCAGCCACAGACCAATAAACCCCCCCAAAGAACAACAGAAAATATTATTAAAAAGCATAAAAAAAATCAGTTAAAGGAAGAATGATAAATTTTTTTGTGCATGGTCCTTTTATCTGCATGAACATTTACATACACAGTCCTGAGGTCAACAGGTCGGCACAGCCTTAGACGAAGACTAAACAAAACATAACAAAACAAAAAATGATGAGAATCTTAAGATGTTGGTTCATGACCTTAAATTAGCTCAGCAGCAGCATCAGGAAAAGGTCCAGTTTACAGTCAGACAAGCAACACATTTCACAAACGTTACAAATCGAGCAAACTACTTAAGTCTTATTAGTGAGGATGAAATAACAGATCAAACACTTATGCAGTGCTGTGAATTTCTGTGCAAACTTCTAACACGTAAAACTAATGCTTGTGTGTGTGTGTGAGTGTGTGTATGTGTGTGTGTGAAGTAGACGACAAGACGACAAGTCCCTATGCCCAGTGTGTAAAGTTTCCCAGTAAAGGATAGATTGGATAAATATCAGATGATGCAACGACTTTGCTGTAGTTCAGAAAATCTACTCTTTACTAAA
This sequence comes from Apistogramma diplotaenia, assembly GCA_015052665.1. Taxonomy (NCBI): domain Eukaryota; kingdom Metazoa; phylum Chordata; class Actinopteri; order Cichliformes; family Cichlidae; genus Apistogramma; species Apistogramma diplotaenia. The sequence continues at coordinate 30,831 of VOQJ01043108.1, forward strand.
CATGACAATTTGCTGTGTTTGGAAAGTAACCATGCGAATGGAAACGGAAGATGCGAAGAATAAATCATTGAAAATGTAATGAAAAATTACCAAATGAGTTTACTGCAATAGCCATAAACAAATTTAATGATAGGCTGACTTTTTTCCCCCCATTTTCCAAATCTGCCAATCATCAAGTCAGTGTCTCAAAGTTCACAGCAGTCCAGCTAACCTGTGAGGCTGCCCCCGAACTTTCAGGAAAATCAGCTTTGAAGACGTTATCGGTATTCTGTTTGTTTTTTTAATGTGAGTGATTACGATGCGCAGATATTTTTAGGTTAGAAAGCCGAACTTCATGATGGTCAGTCTTGCAGGATGACACTTTTTAAAGACGGGAGGGTTTCCGAGATGCCTTCAAGGGTTTCATAGTGATTACACACACACGCACACACACAATAGCAAAAAGCAAACTGCATTCACTCTTAAAGTTCCCTGAAGTTGATTCCCAGTAAGTAACAAAACAGCTTTTAAATTAGCATCCTCTGCTTCAACTGCTAACATTATATTACTGGGAAGTTCTGGTAGCTAACACCACCTACTGGCCGGGTAATATTCTACTCTACTGAATCTTTAAACAGTACTTGTTAAAGTGAAAAGGTGCAATCTACATTAAAAATGCACTGCATTGCATAAAAACCATAGCAGAGGACATTTTGGGAGCCTTATCCATGTTTTCCCCTGGGTGGATTTAATATGTGGCTCAGGAACAAAACAACAGGCTCTGTTTAGGTTTAGGCAGCATCAGCCTGTCCTTTTTTGGCCTTGTATTACTACGTTTAGCCTCATGAAATCATCAGCCCCAAGCCACCGTTTCCTGTAACACACGGAACAGAATCTGTGCTTCTAGTAAATACAGAGCCATCAACACATGTGAGATGTTGTCAGCCCGCTTGGAAGCTCCATCAAACATGCCAGCCGTGTCAGTGAGGGCTCCCCGTGCTGTGGGGCAGTGAACGGCTCTGAGGCACCAACTGACAAGTCAGCAACTGACAAGAGGGCCAGCGGCAGCACAGTTCGGGATCGGCACAGCTCGAGGATTTCCGTTTGGTCCGATGTTAAGAGTCTGGGATTTGAGCTGAATCTGCCGTACAGGGTCCAGTCCTGTCATTCTCCCTTGTGCACGACTGCTGCTGTTCTGATTGCGGTTTCCCTCTGAGTCCGTCTTCTCCCGCTTCCTTAAAAAACACCTCATCATTCTCCAAGACAAACTCCAGTGTGGGCCCGCTATCTGCTCTTCCCTCCATCTCCCCCTCCTCTGCCAGGCGGAGTTTTATATTCATGCTGACGGGCTTCTCCGTTTTATCTGCAGTGGGAGGACAGACGAGGCAGAAACTAAGATTTCCCATATGATTACATTTTTGTCTTCAGCTGCAACTATTACTCACTTTTGTCCAAATAATCACAACTGAGTTTGTGAATCTGCATCTATGCAAATCAGTAATAAAGGGCAAGTTCTATGTCCTGAGTGGGCTCAGTGGACTGCAAAGCAAATCTGTACAAGCAGTAATGTCAGACTTAAAAGAACATATACTGTTGTGTACTACATCTGCAAGTTAATAAATTCAGAAGAGAATTTTATACATCACGTCAAAGGAAGCACGACACACAACAGATCCTATTTAGTCACATCATCTAGGACACGGCATACTAAAAAAAGACAGACGCATAAAGGACTGAAAACAGCGATCTAGTTTTCTTTCTAACCTTTACAGTCTCTTTTAGAAAATGTGATTAATTTAAGGTATAAATCTGGTGATATTTATGTTTTTCACGCTTCCACGAAATAATAAATATAGAAATCAGCAAAGAGGTCAGTTATGAATGGCTCCTGCTATTACGTTTCCTGTGCGACAGCCATTTTTTCTCCAAATGTCATTCATGAATATTGTTGTCTAAAATCTGTTAATACCCCAGTGACTCACAGCCAGTGCATGAAGTGACACGTTTTGCTGCGGTGACCTCCTTGGGAAATGAAGGAGCCTATACACCAGGGATGGACAAGTCCAGGCCTCCAGGGCCGGTGTCCTGCAGGTTTTTAGATGTGTTCACGATCCAACACACTTAAATCACCTCCTCAGTATGCAGTCAAGTTCTCCAGAGTCCTGCTAATGACTTCTATATGTCATTCAGGTGTGTTGGATCAGGAACACACATCTAAAACCTGCAGGACACCGGCCCTCGAGGCCTGGACTTGTCCATCCCTGTATACACTATATAGGCATCTTTATGCCCCCCTGATGCTCACCGTGTCCAAGCTGCCTCTCTTTGGGCAGCAGCAGCACATCCACATTGTGATGCCTCTCCAGGGCAGCTGTGAGCACGGCACCCTCACGGCTGAACAGGAAGACTAAAGGCAGCGTGATGTCTTCAGTAGAGTCGCCATCTCCAACCATCTGGAAGAGGGGGGTTTCCTCGCTGTTGCTTCCTTCACGGTGGTCTGAAGAACAAAGGTTTACACTGAGCTAATGAACATCTCTGGAGTCCAGACTTCAGTGCTTAGCAGTTATGCTAAACTCTGAGCAGTCCTACAAGGAAAAACTATTCCAGCTCATATGGTAATGACTCCCACCTATAAAAATGACTCCTACGGCTCCTGCCTTCTGCAGCCAACGAGCCTTTGCAGCAAACATGCAGTCACCTCTCAGTGCCAGAGCGATATGGCCTTTTAGGTCCGCCGCATTATCCATTGGTCCACATGCAGTGTAGGGGGAAGCTTTCACCATGCTGCCCTTCACCTGTGGCACAGGAATTAGTTTGAAAGTGATTTTGTACATGCGAAAAGAAAGAATTAAACAAAGCAAAGAGAAGAAAAAGTGCACACATGGATTACTAACTTTATTTAGCGGTTCACACTTGCACACTGGGTTTGATACTAGTGTAGCATTATCTCACCCCATGCTCCTGCTTGGTGAGGTCCATTCCAAATTTGGCAGGTCCTGCAGTGAGAACCGTCCTTCCCAGAAATGGGGGGGATATAAGCTGAACCACATGAGGCACCACCACCTCCTCTTCTGGTGTCTGGCTCACTTCTGCGACAAGTTTCACCCGGTAAACTCCTTTAAGCTCCTACGGATACCAACGTTCAGAAACGCAGTCGGTAACTATAACTGGCTGTGCCATTAGGATGTATTATTTTATCATAATGCCGACTGTCACATTTAAACGAGTTCATATTTGGAGTGTAAATTAACCAGTTCACCTTGTGCCTCGCAGTGTTTCCTGTACTGGCTCCGCTGAGTGGCGTGAGAGAAATGCCCATGCTTTTCAAGAACTCCACCGGCTCCATGCCATTATCATGGAGTGGCAGCTCAATTTCCCTGTAAAGTATAAAGGAAGCCGGGTTGAAACTTCATAACTTTATCAGAGAATTTGCTCTGAAGGTCAAAAGGTCTCTTGCAACTGGACACACCTGATGGGTAAAGGGTGGAAGGCCCGTCCCACCCCAGTGAGGTACTTGTAGCCATCCCTGATGGTTTTGGCAAATGAAGGGTTGTTAGGGAATAACGTCTCAGTGCTGGGACAGGAGTGTGTAAACAGGTCTTCTTCTTGAGAAATACGAACAGTCTCCTGGAGAACATGACACACCTTAAAATAACTGTGTACCTACTGTATTACTGTGCCAGTTGGTTATGAACTTCTGAATGCACAGGATTATCATATAAGCGATTAAATAAAGTGCTACTAACACAGAATGTCAGTAAGTTAATACACAACAATATGCATATGCAAACTGCATTACATTAAACTAAAGATAAAATTCAATACCCTTGTAGTAAAAACACAATATAACATCACACAGTTGCTGCAGATCTGCTGGCTGCACATGCATGATGCAAATCTCCCACTCCGTCACATCCCAAAGGGGCTCTACTGCACTGAGAGCTGGAGACTACAGAGCACAATGAGCACAGCGAACTCTTTGTCATGCTGAAGAAACCTGTTTGAGATTATGTGAGCTTTGTGACACGGCGTGCTATCCTGCTGGAAGCAGCTATCAGGCTTTGGTGTTGAAAAGATGCGCATTTGGTGATGAGGAGAGCAAAGAACAGATTCCCAAAACCTTTGCACCAACAGACTGAACCATTATTTCTAGACAGAATGGATCTATGTTATCATGCTGTTTATGCCGGCTTCTGACCCTACCATGTGTGTGTCGCAGCAGAAATATAGACTCATCAGACCAGGCAATGTTTTTCCAATCTTCTAGTGTCCAATTTTGGTGAGCCTGTATGAACTGTGGGTTCAGTTTCCTTTTCTTAGCCAACATGAGTGGCACTCAAGTGTGGTCTTTTGCTGCTGTAGCCCAGATGCTTCAAGGTTCATTGTGTTCTGCATTCAGAGATGCTCTTCTGCACACCTTTTGAGTTACTGTAGCCTTCCTATCAGCCAGAGAACTGCTGCAAATACCATTCTCTGGCAACCCTACAGCTGGTTGTGTGGCAAAATCCTAGTAGATGAGCAGTCAACAAAATGCAGGCAACATAACCACTGGTGATGTCAAGTGGGCGGGACCCAAGATGAACTTTTCTCAACTTGCAGAAGAGCAACTGAAGCAACAACCAATCAAGATGTTAATCAAGAATACTCCTGATTAACATATGACCTGATAGTGACTGTGTTAGTCTTTAACAGATGTACCTAACAAAGTGGCCGGGGAGTGTATGTGAGCTGGTGTTAGTCACAAAGTGGAGCCCTCGTACCGTATTGTTGCCTTGACAAGCTGGCTGCGTGGTGGAGAGAGATATAGGCAGGAGGTGAGCCTCTGTGGTGAAAATGTAGTCGTCAATATCAATGGGCAGCTGGCTCTTCTCCGAAAACATCAGGTACAGGTACTTAAACATCTCAGCCAGAAAGAACGAGTCCATCCTAAACATAGAGAGGCACAGAGAGTCATCACACATCTATATCTGATGTTTAAAAAGGTAAAGTCTATTTTTTTTAAATAAATGTGAGCCTTTCCCACACAGTATTGACTGCTCAGGTAAGCTGTGGACTGACAGCCTTCCATGAATAGGGGGAAACTCCAAGGCGGATCAGGTCCAAACAGTAGCACGCTGGCCGGCCGCCACCATTATGAGGTACAGTCTAAATTAATGTTTTTGATCTCTCTTAGCTGACAAACACGTTTGTCCCGTAGCAGCCACGTAGCGGGGATTTTTGGACGCGAGTAAGAAAACACACCCCGGGTGACTAAAATCTGCAATATACTGACATCTAGTGGTGACACATTTTACACACTATAACTTTAAGGTTATTAAAACAAACTCCTGTGAAACACACAAAACTGATTTTACACTTTAGAGTCGACCTCACACAGTACCTGTCCTCATGTGTCCCTGTGCGGACATCTTGCACAGCAGCAAACCCACAAGGCACTCTGGCATAGGCATTGAGCTTTTCCACTATGGACTGTCCCACTCTGAGGTAGTAGGGGTCACCAGTGGCCTGCAGACATCAGAACATAATCTTACCTACACGTTGTAGAAGATAAACTCAGACTAACACACACGAAACAGATGCTGCTTGTATACTAAATAGGAATTAAATACTTGTTGTTGACAAAGATTAAATATATAGTCATTTTATTTATTTACCTTATAGAGGTAGTAGGTGCTTTCTGCAAACTCTGGTCTCAGTAGGTGTTGCCCCCAATGAACTCTGAACTCTGTAGTGAAAGCCTTCAGTAAGGCAAAAAAAAGCAGTTAGTATTAGTTTCCTTCATACTAATGAAAAGAAGAAACAAATAATTTGGTAATGTTTATTGACTGGGTATAAAACAATGACCTTTATCTACTATAACACACATACACACACATATAAATATGCATAACAAAACTCAATATATAAACAGAATAAAAAGTGGGAGCCATTACCTCGGGAAGAAACTTGTGCTGTTTGGTTACTTGGTAAAGCATTTCATGAGTCTCAATGGCAGGTTTCAGATCCCCTCTCAAAACCTATATATACAAAAAAAAAACTGCACTTTAGAAACTGCTAACAAGACTCTCACTTTTAACACAGTCAATGTGATGAACTGAGCACCTCAATTACAGACCTGCAAGCCAGGGAAGAATGCCAGGAGAGAGTCCATCCAGCTCCGCACACTCACTGTGGGGTTGTGCATGTGCACATTGAGGAGCAGGGGAGGCTGACTGATGTACTTCATAATGGCACTGTAGTGCTGTTTTCGAGAAACAGCAAGAAAAGTAATGAACAGTTACTGTAAAGTGTTATCAGCTCAAACACTACAACATCATAGACTGCGTGAGCCAGCGATGTTACAGCAGCGAGAACTCACAACGTTGAACCTCTCCAGAAACACACTGTCTCCGAGAAGAATGTAGGCCTTCATCAGGTATTCATAGTATGAATCGATACCAGCGCCGACTCCACTGTCTGCAAACACAGGAGGGGACGAGGTTCGATTACCACTGTGCGATATGTTTGACAGTTCTAACACTGTGTATCTTTGTGTTTAGATTGCCTCACCCCTCCGGACCCATTCTCCATTGTGGATATTGATGACGGTTCCCACCAAGTCACTTCCCCTCTGTCTCCGCTCCCAGAGGACATCCAGAGCCTTCCTCGCGTGTTCCTGTAAAACCAAACCAAAGCACACACTAACTACTTTCAGCTATAATTTCTAACATGAAAAATATCAAAGCAAACGCACAAGAAAGAAAAGTCTAATTTCTAGAGGAAAAGGAAGGTAATACCTCAAACACAGAGTTTCCTGACAGTCTGCTTAGGGCAGCAAACTCCAGGATCATCGTTCCTGCGCACGCTGTGCAGGTGTCTGACTCCGTGCCGGTGCGCGAAAGTGGGTTTAGGACACCATACCGCAGATTCACCTGGGAAGACAAATGTTCCTGGTTCATTAGTGTCTTTGTGGTGACCTGACTGTGAGGAACCTTACAGCATATAATCCACCTACAATAGAAATTGTGATATCTAACAATAAAATAAGAAATACCTTAGGATAGGGAAGGCCACTTGTGGTGTTAAAGGCGGGCAGTAACCGATGGCCCAGCTCTTTGGCCATGTGGAGGAGCTCATCGCGATACCACTGCATCCTCTCCCCACGTTGCCGCAGCAGGTCACTCATGACATGGGCCCCTAAAAGCCCACTGAGAAGCAAAAAATTAAAATACAACATTTGGGATGCAAATGGGAGAATGATTCAGACAACAGGCTATTTCTGTCTACTGACAGTAATATGATGTACTGATGCAAAATTCCGACATTTGGAAGAATGATCCCAAAAATATGACTTCAAATAAAGTTATTAATACAGACATAATGAAAATAACATACACTGGTTATACATACATTTATGGTAAGAAAAGATAAGATCCATACCCTAAAACTCTGATATTGGTCTCAAACACTGACACCACCACATCATTGTCCAGACGTACATCTCTCACAGCCTTCTTCACTGCGTCCTCAAACTCATCCAGCTTGTTTAACACCTGTGTAAAATTCATTGGGCTCAACAAAAAAAAAAAACAAACAAGCAAAGCAAACCAATTTTGTGCTTTTTATGAGAGAAAAATCAAACACTCACCACCAAGGTATCAAGGGTGTCAATTAGAGTGAGAGAAAACCTAAAGAGATGGTTGAAAAGAAAGTTATGATATGAAAGTAGCTGGTGTCCTACTTTCCAGTGTGCCAGTTAAATCTGTAATGAACCAGTGACTGTTCAGTATCAAATCTACTGAGTCTGAAGCAAAACCACATCATAAAACAGGCTGTACACAGATCGAGACGTCACACTGGAAGTCCACAATTTAACGCATTCTTGTTGATTTTATTGATTAAACTGGCATCTCATTCAGCCTCACTGAAAACATGAGTGTCTAATCTACTGAACGGGGTCTCCTTGGAAGAGCATAGCAAACCAAGATTACGGAGATCCTGTCTTCTTTCAAGATGAAAAATATTTCCCAGAAAGCCTGCACAATGGAGTTCATTCTTTGACTACAGTCAGAAAGTTGCAAACATGAAGTCAAGAGTTTAAAAAACAACACTGGTAATGATCCATCGAGAAACAATCTAACGAGCAATAGCCCTCCGAGCAGTTGCTGTAGAGATTCGATTTTGATATGCAAAAACCCCGCAAAACTTTCCCACAGTCCAAAGACATGCACTTACTGGGGTTAGGTTAATTGGTCACTCTAAATTGCCCGTAGGTGTGTGAGTGTGAATGGCTGTCTGTCTCTCTGTGCTGGTCCTGCGACAGGCTGGTGACATAGGCTCCAGGCTCCAAATTGGTGTATTGTACAAAACCATAAAGTTTATGCAAGAGATCTGAGCTGTCAGATAGCTTTCAGATCTTAAGTAGCTTAGTACAGCTATATTCTGTTCAGTCAATGTTAGTAAAGTCCATCCATGTGATGCAGATTTTCTAAATACTTTGACCAAAAATAATGGCTTTGGTCTGACTGTTGCTTGAAGGAATTAAACTCACTGGATCTTTTTATGCTCCAAATGTCAATTAATGATTTACTTACTTCCCCAAGGAGTCATCAATGTCCCCTCTGTTGGGCTCCTGGCCGCGCACTCTTCCTCTGCAGCTTAGAGGCATCAGCTCATCAGCTGGGTAGGCATATTTCTGCAACAGAAACAACCATTTGCCTCCAGTGCTTTTGTTAATCTACAGAAAACGTTTTGTTAAGGAAGGATGCAATCTCAACCAAATCCAGCACGCTTGCATGCCCTGCACACCCTCACAAAATAAGCTCCATCTGGCAGCCACTGAGTCAGCTTTCCTCTGGACTGTTGCAACACCTAAACACAAACTTAATGGTAATTACACTTATCATAATGTAATGAAGGTCTTACCATGTAATTGCCATATGCATGATCGAACATTTCAACAATCTGGTCCCTGCAGGAAAAAAAGGGTAAATTAATCTCATGAAAAGATTCAAATAGGCAATTACAAAGACGCATTCATGTTTCTCAGACCCGTATAAACAGTGTTTATATATCTATATAGCCGTTCATCACCTGATTACAGCCTTTTCATCGGGTGTCATGTTCTGGCCTTCTTGACATTTTGCCCACCCAAAAAGACTGACGACCAGAAGCGTCTTTAACATCATCCTTGTAGCCGAAGCAGAACCCAGTTTCCAGCACTGTTTATTTCCAATTCTCTTCGTGTAATCTTGCATCAGAATAAACTTTAATACTAACAAGCTCACTCCTGTTCTCCGTGCAGCGCCCACACAAAGTCAAACTGCGGAGCAGGCGCAGCTCTCCTCCCTCAGACTCCAGGTCATCTTCTCAGAGAAAAGATGCCGGTGTTAGCTACCTCCAAGTTCCATTTCAATATTTACAGCCCGCTTGTTCTGTGGTTCATCCTGTCTTGTTACAACCATCACATGCCCAGAGAGCAGTCCAGGTGACCGGTGTCCATGTAAACAAGTGGCAGCAAGCTACAAGTGACGCTAGCTTTGCTGTAAGAAAAACGGGACTTAGCACGAAGCCCTAGCTAATCGCAGAAAATCCTAACAGGATTGAGAGTACACTTATTTTTGAGGGAAGTTTGGAAAAAATAAATTAAGTATTAAAACGTTACCAAACTGATGTCACAGTGAAACAGAGTGGCTAATGCTAGCCATCACAGTGCTGGGAGGTTCCCTACTGCTAGTCCGCTTAGCTGCTAGTTCAGCGAAGCTACTCCGTCAGCTGAGGAGCTGACTAACTAGCAAAGAAAAAAAAGTCAAACAGGACAAAACATCATCTTGTTCTAAAGATGAATGTTCAACTCTCCGTATTAAATTAAAATGACTGCCATACAGTAAGAGAGAGCCGATGACACGTCTGCAGCTGTCACAGCAGCACCTAGCTGTCAGAGCGGACCGTCTTTGTCGCGATTCGGCATTTGGGCATATTTCTCCCTCGAGTAATCCTCGCAGGCAAGGTCTGTGCCACGCAGAGCATTAGCTTTCCCTCTGGCCAACTGTATTTCCTCAAGTTCATCTGGTTATAGTCAAGATTTGAGAAGGATGAAAATGAGGTTATGCTTCACTGACCATGTAACGAACTTCAGATTGGTAACACATAGCGATACGGTGTGCTGAGTAGCGTCCTTACAGTCTTTAATCAGGGCTAAAAACAAATATAGAAGCGTCACAGAATAGGCGGGGTCAGAGAGGACGCCAACCCTTTCATGTACTTCTGTTTTGATAAAATCACGCTTCTCAGAAAAAATAACAAAAAAATAATCCGGTGCATAATGCGGAAATAAGGAAGTAAAAATTAGGGGTCAGATCACACATAACTATGAAAATCATTTAGGTTATATCGTGTGAATAAGAAAGCTATGTACCCAAGAAGACTGGAGTAAATGCAGCCTAATGCCTCCTTTATAGTCCCGAAATTAGGTCTGCAGTGTCTCCAGTTAACCAAAAGATGCCGCAACTGTCTCCTCTCCATTTTGGCTCATTTCCGTGTATCACCTGTAGTTTACGCTTTTCTTTGTTTATATAGGCACTAGCTGCAGGTAATCTCACCTTTGTCAGCAGCCTTGTTTTCACAGCGGTGACAGACACGGATGCGGTGAGCTGGCCCTTTGGGTGCGCCTCGGGAGGCAGGGCATTTTAGAGTTTGCCCTCGACTTAACTAAGACCTCGCTGTTTTGCATAAGGACAAACTAAATAGACTGTTAGATAAGTACATTTGCGTTTGTCATTTAGTCTTTAGTTTTGCTGAAGGATGCAGCCTAGATCAACAACTGTGATCTCATTAGCCTGCTTGTGAAATTAGGAGATAAGACCAAAGCATTTTCTTCCTCTTTCTCTGTGACTCAAATCTTCACCCTGTCCTGAAATCAAAAAGGACTTTGGAACCACTCCATAGTTTGCTTGGATTAAAATATGTACATTCAACTACACCTGCTTGTTGTGCTTTGCATTTCCTTTCTATTTTAACTCTACTGCTCCTACTGTTTATTTGAACAGTTTAATAACTTTGGGCTTTATGAGTAAATTGGCCTAATCAACAAATACAGGCATATGTTTTATTGATACTCGGGGGGAAATTTATAAAATTAGATATAAAATCGCTAGAATATTCTCCATCTTTACCAGCTGACTGAAATGGTCTATACTGCTTAAATTTTCATACTTTGCCTATAGGGTCGCTAATACGGGTTTTTACTTGAGAGTACTTGTGCATTTTAATAGACCTATTACTGCTTTCATCAAAATAAAAGCGCTTCGTAGCTACTTATAAATGGAATAATATTTGAGAAATACTTCCAGTGAGGTCGGGCTGTTGTGCAAAGGCGTCAGCCTGTCATAATCCCACTTGTTTAATTTCTGTGGAAGCCTTTTGTTACTCTGCGGGAGTGAGGAGGAGTTCATGAGAGAAGTACTCTGAGATTTACTGCACAGTGGGCGTTGCTTTCCCGACTCTTCTGAAAGGTGTGGCGACTTTTTACGCATATGTTAAATTCATCCTCAGACTTCAATCTGCTCCTTGCACTCAGGTAAGACTAAGAAGAACACATTTCTAACTTTGATCACGTCATACGTGTTTACTGCTGTTTGTTTTTAAGGGTTTGCATCTCAGGAAGTTTGCCTTTTATAGTCCTCGTCGACATTCAGATCTCACGTTTGCTTTTCTGTTCTTTTTACGCACGTCTATGCTCGACTTGAGCTATTCTGGATGATCGTAATCTACGAATAAAATGGAAAATGGATGCCTAAAAAGTGCTTCCCTGATTGGGTGGAAATGCGATATGCAGAACGCGGAGCAGAAGCATGAGTCAGCTCTGAGTGAACTACATTACTATACAGTTAAAGCGCTAATGGTGCATTCTTTCTTCTCCGTAGAGTAAAACGTCTCTCGTAAACAACTACAATGTCTGTTTGGGTGAGTAAATCTAGATAGATTGTTTGCAGCCACGTAGGCTCAAAATATGAGCACATGAAGGTGGTCACTGTGTGTGTTTTGTAGGATGACTTGGACCTGCTCTTGGACAACCCCTCTGCCTCACTGACTGTGCCTGTGAGTAGAACCTCCTTTAAAGAGTGCAGGCTCTGTCCTTAGCGATAAAACAACTGCTTGAAAAGCAGTGGAGTGTTATTATTAAAGCAAATGATGCAGTGGTTACCTGTGAATTATTTTTCCCTTGTTCTGCGTGTGCTGTCTGTGTCTATCAGTCCGGTGGAAGAGGAACTGTGAAGGACAAGGCAAATTTCAAAGTGGAGGAAGACGTGTCTGCTCTGAAGAAGGCCATAGTGGGCCTTGGTAAGCTAATGGTTTACCAAGATCAATAGTTATCTCTAGATGCTCTACTATATCGAACAAACATCTAAAGCACTTCACCATGTGCCTCTTTATTGAGGTATAAAGCAAAGGGAGCTCATTTATGTATACATAAGAGGTACTTTTATAGCTACACATAAAGTCTAATGCAATCCAAAAACAACAGTTGTGCAATACATTTGAATTCTATAATGGAGTGGGCGAACTATTACTACCATCACAATCACCATATAATAGAACCTTGATAAGAGACATAAATATATAAACATAAAATAACTTTTTGACAATATTAAAAAAACTTAATCAAAGCAGAATTTTATGCTGAACTGGATTTGACACATTAAAGGTGTGTTTGGTTGTTCCCTTCAAAGGTACAGACGAAAAGACTCTGATCCAGGTGTTGACCCAAAGAAGCAACGCTCAGCGTCAGCTCATCGCCAAGGCTTATGAGAAAGCCACGGGAAGGGTATATAAATAGACTCGTCTGTTTTCATTTTGAAGCATTTTCTTTCTTTGACATGGATACAAAGACCAACGTGAGCTTCTGTGATTTTTGTCCTCCCGATCAGACATTAATAGCTGACCTGAAGGGCGACACTCATGGAGACTTTGAATACGCGTTAGTAGCCTTGGTAACTCCTCCTGCTCTCTATGACTGTCGTGAAATCATCAAAGCTATGAAGGTAAGACTTTTTTTAAATTAAGATTTTTAAAAAATTGCTATATTTTTGAAAAATGTGATTTATTCAATGATTCAAGAAATAAAATTTAAAAAATCTGAATTTGACGTGGAACATATAATTTTTCTGAATTTTTGGTTGCTATACTGTCTCCATTACGATGAATTTAGCATAAAAAAATAAAGTGGGAAATCAAATAATGATTCACCTCACTGTATGTGAACACTGGACTGTTGAGAGCTGAGACTTCATTACATTATACCTTATATAACACTGTGAATACAGGGCCCGGGCACCACAGAAAGTACACTGACAGAAATATTTGCTTCGAGATCCAACAGGCAGATCAAAGAAATCTCTGAAGCATACCTGGCAGGTACGAAAGTTGAGCGCAAAGTATTTCTGATGAGACTGAAACTGATGTAGCTATAAACTCTGGCAGCTGTTCATCGTGTGTTAGCATTACTGTGAAAGTTTGTGCTTTCTCATTCGAGAAACGGGAAAATCGATGATTAAAGAGCTGCAGTCGGAGGTATCTGGAGATTATGGGAAAGCGCTGCTCATCCTGGCTGAGGTATGGCACATGCCTCAAATTTCTAAAACAATGTAGTCTTGTGGGAGCTAAACACTAAACACACAATCATTGTTAATCATTTGAAGGGCTGGATCGTTGAGAAAAATGGAGCAAGACTTCTAAATCTTTGGAGAGATCTCAATTATTGTGTTACGGTGTCAATCTAGAATATTGAATTCTGAGGTTATTATGGCCTATTTCCAAAATGTTAACTACCTAAATGACAAATAAGTTCCTTTTTTTTTTGCTTTGGCTCACAAACCCATCTGCCCTCACAGGGGAAGAGAGATGAGAACAGCAGCGTGGATACAGCCAAAGCGAAAGGCGACGCTCAGGTGTGCTTTCCACGTTTGGATCGTTTGTGTGTAAAACCTTTGCTTCCAGAGCAGATTTAAGTTATTCATTCTCGTTCTCAATCCGTGCAGGCCTTGTATGCAGCGGGAGAAAAGAAGTGGGGAACCGATGAGGCAAAGTTTATCGACATCCTGTGCCACAGAAGTATTCCCCACCTTCGGCAAAGTGAGTTGACCTCTGACCTATCTTTCATGCTTTAGCTAAATGGCATCTAAGAAACAGTTCTGAGAATGGTGGTTTGAGCTAAATACTAATGACAGTGCAAGTATGAGTCTATCTGATCGATTTCAAGACACTAAAAGGCAAAGATGCAATCTCGTAATGGTGTAACAGGTAGTCATTCATCTTCTGCAGCCTATTAAAGGGTATTTATTATGCTGCTGCTATTTTCTGCCATTTACTGCTCTGATTGTTTGGTCCCAGACATTTTTTTAAATCAATTTATTTTGGCAGTTCTGATTGAGTACAAGAATATTAGCAAGAAGAGTCTGGAGGAGAGCATTAAGAGCGAGATGTCGGGAAACCTGGAGAAACTGCTTGTGGCTATTGGTGAGGAAATGTTGCCACCGTTTCATTTTTGTCTTCATTTTTGGACTTATTTAATATTACAGTTAATTTATTCACTTGTTTTTTCTTCAGTCAAGTGTGCGATCAGTGTCCCAGCGTACTTTGCTGAGCGGCTTTTCAAGAGCATGAAGGTAAGTTGTGCAACTGGTCAGTTTTTCTATTTCTGTCATGAGGGTAGTTTTAAACCTTCATGCCCACAAGAAACTGCTACC
>VOQJ01043109.1:7855-24091 GCA_015052665.1 Apistogramma diplotaenia
TGTCAGAGGGGGAATTATTCTTATTTTCCAGGAAAAAAAAAAGAAATTTCAGCTGTGTGTGTGTGTGGGGGGGGGGGGGGGCACTGGGACAACTACACAGTATGCAATGACAGAAAACTAGATGTGATGTGAAAACCATGTATCTCTGAAAAATTGTTGTTTAAGTTCAGAAACACAGACCTTCACTTAGATTAAAAAGAAAAAAAGTATATTAAAATGTTTCCACACAACATGAAGATAGTAGATGCTCTGCACTCAGCAGTGAAAGCAAAGCCAATAGCAATTGTCTTTTGTTAGTTTCCCTTTATCCATCTATCAAAGACCAGAGGTTTATCCACACCGTGCATGCGCAAAAGTCTCTCAGCTTCACAATATCAAACCTTTGTTAATGGAACATGGATGCACCATGCACGATGCTTGTCTGTTGTTTTTATTCTCAGGATGGGTGTTCTGAAACAGCAATTTCCCGCAAAGGGATAAATAAAGTATTATTAATCAATCAAACAAAATGCGATACAGATTCTAATGGAAATCTCTCAAGCAGAGTTAATCCTGCTTCCAGAGATCATAGCTAAACACACTCACAAGATGGCAGTAATTTAAAGGATGTATGCAAGCAGACAAGACGATTTAACAGAATGCTGAGATAAGAGAAAGCTCACTTTCAGTTTAGAATGTTTTAATTTGAATTCATTCTATTTTTAGATTTCACTGGGCAAGCACTGCAGCCATGCTTGCCCTCACAAAAGGGCAATGCTTAAAGGGTGAGGAGCTTGTTGCAACCAGAGGTTTAAGTGAGGGCCTGCACCAAATCTCAGAACAAGATAAATAAGGATTATTATGAACTAGGAATCACGCAACGCTAATCCAACAGTCCAAAATGAAAATATGGAGTTATTACACACAGACACATATTACTCCTTGTATGCACTTCAGCAGTAGCATCACATTACAGTGCAGCCCAGTTAATTCAGCTCACTGAAACAGAATAAATCATTTTTCAGCCTGACTGGTTTCTCTGAGCAGTGATATAACTGCTGACCGTCCAGTGAGGTAACGCATCAAAATTCATCTGACGGAAAACAATGAATGAAGATATCGCACTGAACAAAGTTAATTTTACTGACAGGGAGACTGAATCAACGTCACGAACACGCTGTCAGTCATGTTTAATAACTCTGCTCTGGCTCTCGGCCTCTCTGTCTCACTGAGAACATATTTATCCTCATATTATTCTAAACAACTGCAGGCCACTTGTGCTGTTTGTAAATCAGACCTTATTTCACATCTATCTTACACTCAGCATCTCTGTCTGTCAAAGCCAAATGCCACGGAGTCCCAGAGTAGGTCAAACGATTTGTTTAATACAGGAGGGAAACCTCACGACTGTCATCTCAGGGCTTTTAAAAGGTTTCATGTAGAAGCCACAGCAAAATGATTTATGATGCACCCATGTGGACAGCTGAAAGTCATCAGGGTCTTCCAAAAGTAGATTATTGTTTAGTTTATATATCTCTGCAGCTGCATTGTATATGTCTACAGCTGCAGCTGCATTATCAAATATCCATAAATTTACATTAGTGCATGTTTATATGACTTTTTTATGTCTAATATCCATCTCTGGCCTGCGTATATTTTGAACTAGACCATAAATTTTATGACAAGTATATAGATACACATAAAAATGAATGCAATGTGTTTCAGCCACCATCATACCAGTGTTTTTGGAGAAGACACTGGAGTGCTTGGTTAGCAAACTGCATACAGCAGGTGCACAACACAGATACAGATTCCTATGAAATTGCTGTGGCTCGTAGCCCGAGAACAGAATGCAGTTAAACGTTTTGAAAGGTTTATTAAAAAGAGTGAAAAGAGAGTCAAACAACCGTGGAGAAGTGGAGTCGGCTCAGCCTCGAACTGAAGACTGGTGTCCACAGAGATGGAGGGAGGCAGTTAGAGTCAGGTTCTGCATGTATGTAATAAAAATTATGAACAGAATCAGTGACAAACAGCAGTCTTGCAGAGTCCAAAACCCACCGGAAGGAAGTCCGAGTTATTGTCGGCAGTGCGGACCAAGCTCTTTCTGCAGTTGTCAGATGGAGCAACTGCTCCCTCAAGCACCCACCCACCAACTCTGAACTGGCATACAGCACAAACAGCAGTCAGGACCTGTCCCCTGACCCTAAGCAACCCTCTTGTCCACCGGTGAAGGTGTAGAGGAAGCAAGCTGAGGGATACCCACCCCAGCCTGCTACCTCTCATGGGGGCAACTCGAGACCAGTCCAACCCCCCTGCAGGAGACTAGTTGCAGAACTCCGGCTGTGGGTTGAGGTGACCTTCACTATATCAAGCCAGAATCAACTTCACCCACCAGTTCAGACTCCGTCCCCAAAAGAGAGGTGACATTTCATAGTTTTACTGACAAGAAGGTGAGTGAAGTGTATTTCCTCAGCTTCGTTTTGTCCCTGATTCTGGTTTCCTGTCTCTTTTTATAGCCTGGACACATTTATTGTTACTTCTTCTCTGGACTTGCTGGGGAATGTAATAGGCAGCATAATACATACTAAACACATAATGCACAAAAGGGACCAAAGCCTCGTGCAAATGAATGAGTCAGACTGAAGTTCTCAGTGCAGCCTCCTCGCCGTAACAGTGTCATGGTGATCAAAGTCAAAGCGACACAAATTTGGGGAATGTGTTGTCCACCAGCTGCTGAGCGTGACAGCTTACATCAACCAGTCATGTGTGAATGTTGTGAGGAAGTCTGCTTCATATCTGCTGCTGCCGCGCGTATGTGCGACACTGTGTGTGCGCCAGAGCTGTGCTGCGAGCGTATATCACATGTTGGCTTTCAGACGGCTGCTCACTGATGCCGAAGAAGCTTGTGTGTTTGTGTGCGTGTTGTAAGGCGGTGACGTGTGAATGTGTGTCAGCAGAGTGCAAATCCAAAGCAAAATGAAGTGCGAAGCCTGTGAAGGAGGAGATCGAAACCAGCTGAGCGTCCAAAATGATTACAGACCAACATTCATGGACTGCAGGTTCTCGTCACGCCACAGGGCGAGATGACAGACCCCACACAGACCCCACACAGACATCACTTGGATGTCATTTTGTGATTTCGATTTTAATTTTGAATGCATCTGAGAAAATCTCTGCTAAGCAGTTAGCCACTCTCTCACCCTGCTTAAATTTGTTCTAATTAATAAATAGTTAATAGAAGCAAATTTATTTTGAGATTTTGATGAAGCAAAGACGCCCAGCAGACGGCAGACTTACATCCACTACTTTCATTGTGGAGCTTCTTTTACAGCCTGGACGATGTTGAGTAAATATGATCAGCCAACAGTTTAATGTTTAAATGTACGCTGGAGGATTTAGAGCAGGCTCGTGGGCCGCTTCCGGCCACGCCCTACTTCCGGCCACGCCCCTACTTCCGGTCGACAATTGGCGTTAAAAATATGGTACAAATAGGCCCTTTAAGTTACTTTAACATTCGACTTTTTCCTCCAGTTAAGAGGGTTGATGCAGAATGTTAAAAAAGTAACTTAAAGGGCCTATTTGTACCATATTTTTAACGCCAGTCCTTGGACGGAATTAGGGGGCGTGGCCTGATGGAGTCATCTGGATGGACGTCAGCTGGAGACACTCTTCTTCTGCTGCTCTGAAAATGAGTTTAGGGTTCTTTTGTTTGTTTTTAGCTTCTGTCTGTTTCACTGCTACAGTGCGTCTCTGGTCTTAGATTTGTTTCCTTTTTTATTTCCATCTGCATTTGCGGAGCCTTCAGTTCTAATTCCTGTGCTTTTGTAACTGTATATTTGGAGTTTAGCTTAGCTGGTCCGCTCAGTGTTTTCTGTCTCATCCTCCTGTGTTTTCTCCACCATCCACTCGTGTTTCTGAGGGTGTGTTGTCTGGTTTCTGAGACCCAACCGATTCGTAATAATTGATAATTGATTCGTGTTTAATCAGTTGAAGCCGATGGGAAATGGAAAGTGGGCTCCTCTGAATCTCACGAGTTTTAAAAAGGTATTGCAGCTTACACACCTACACCTGCAGCAGCTCGCCGGCGGAGCTGAACCTAATTAAACTGGTCTCGTTGCTGTACAAGAACAACGTGTGTTCATTAAAACATTCCCTGACTTCGTCTATGACGTGCTGCACAGAGCTGTTTTCAGTCGGCCTCCATCCGACACGGGGAGGCCGGCCCCCTCTCCGATTCTTTCACTGTAATTGATTATTTAAGAGCTTGTGGGTTGACCTCATTAAAAGGCTTATTAGGTACATTTGCCCCTCTGCTTTTAGTCAGACGAGCTGTGTTTAATTAATTACAACACACTTGTACGCACACACACATGCACACACACACGCACACATTATTTTAAATTGTGTTAGATTGCTTTATATATCTTTATCCTGCACAAAAATCATCATCATCACTTATTCAATATCTAAACAAAAACAGTAAACTGATCAGCATATTAATTGAGTTATTCCAGATAAACCTGGTTACAGCACGATGAATACATGAATTGATGGAGACGGTCCTCAGAGCACAGCCCGAGTCGGGGGAGACCCTTTCTTGTTCCCATGAACAGCATTATAGTGCAGTGCATTTTAAAACATTTGCTACTGGCTGGACCATTCAAGAGCCTTCTCAAAGGTCCTTCAATTCAGTTCAGTTCAGTTTTATTTATACAGCGCCAAATCACAGCAAATAGTCGCCTCAAGGCGCTTTTTATTATAAAGGTAAAGACCTTACAATAATTACAAAGTAAACACAACAGTCAAAACGACCCCCTGTGAGCAGCACTTGGCGACAGCGGAAAGGAAAAACTCCCTTTTAACAGGAAGAAACCTCCAGCAGAACCAGGCTCAGGGAGGGGGGGTCATCTGCTGTGACTGGTTGGGGCTGCAGAGAGAGACAGGACTTTTTTTAGACCACATTTTAAAAAAATTGATTTATTCTTGCTAAATTTGGTGATTCGCGGATGCTAATTAAAATGTCAAATATTCAGAAGAAGTTTAGATGCCATGAGGTTTTACTAAAAATAAATGCCTGTGCTCAGCTGAAAAGGGGAAATTAACCTGAAAAGCTAAAATTGATAAATATTTAAAGAAATCAACGACTGATTTTTTTTTTTTAACTGAAGCTGTATAGCCAAGAGTAACGAAGGTTCAAACACAGTGTTAGATGGGAGTAGAAGTTCCTTAAAAGCAACAGATCAGTGGCTGAAATGCGAAGCAAAATCTTCACATTTCAGCCATGTGAACATGTGAACATGTACAGCTACTGTTTAAATGGTTTAAATCAGGGGTGTCAAACTCATTTTGCACTGTGGGCCACATGTAGCTCACTTCAGTGTGCAGCAGGCCAGACCAGAGGAACTTCCTTTCTGTCTGTACACAAGTTCACCTGCATATTGAATCCCAGAGATATCTGAATATAAGAAAAAAGCTGTATGTAATGTTTTTATACGACAGAGTCATCTGTCAGCACCACTTTTTGAGCTTAAACTGTAAGAAATGTGTAAAACTACAGAAAAAGTTCTGGTAGTTCTTTGTCCAGACTGTCCTGTAATCATAGAAATCAGGAAGCAGAAAATGTCCTTTTAAAAATTTAGTTTTACTGTGAAGCCATCGTAAAAAAATTATTCTATAGTAGTGACAAAAACAGGGATTCCATCATCCAGCGGGCCGGATCAGAGTCTTTGAGGGGCCGGTTCTGGTCCCCAGGCCTTATGTTTGACACCTCTGGTTTAGATGGTTCACATGTGCAACTAGTAAAAGTCAGTGGCTAGAGAAGGTAAAAGTCAGGGATAACTAACTGAAATCTTTAGCTCAAACAAAGGCGGCCTTTACTGTGAAAGCTCAAAGTAATGAATGATGGCTTAAAGAGCAAAGGTCAAAAACGATGAAGAAGAAACACCAGGGAAAAAAAAATAGATGTTCCATGTGATAAATGTCATAATTACTGGTCATCATCACTAATGTTCCAAAACTTACCAAATCATGACCATAACACAAAAGGCACTGTGGAACATGTTTGTAGGGTCGCTTCTACGTTGCAACATTTGAGAACATGAATTATCAAATGTTGATCATAAGATAAAAGATGATTTACACAAACAAAATATTTGCCACATATCCAACAAGCACGTCACATATTTTACATGCAAGTCCTGAACAAAACAACAAAACTGCAAAGTTTCATGGCAACAAAATAACAAAGTAAGGTGCTGAAACGGCACTAAAGTGGACTTTAGTGTTTGCTCTGCTGCGCCTTGTTGCAGGACTGTCAGTGACCTGAATACGCTGTGGTGCTTGGTGTCCCGTCAGAAGACAGATTACTCCCGTCAGGATAACCAGTCGTGTGGATATCAGACTTAAGGCTTCATCTGCGCGGCACATTCACTCGCACAGTTACATAACGTAGGTCGTACACAGCCTTACTTTCCATCAAACTGAGGCTGTTTTGGACGCTCTAATATTCACCACTCAGTCTGAGGGAATTTCATTTCCCATGGTTGTCACAAGCGCTGAGTATAACTCTCTCACACACACATCTTTTACTCCTCACACACATTTTTAATAGACATGCACAGAACGCCTCGCCCGGTAGCTCTGCTGAACACACTGCGATGTGTGTGGCTGCAGAGGTCTATATTTGTCACCACTCCGGCGCGGCTGATTCTTCTCCCTGTGAGCATTTGAAGCGCCGCTGTAATGAGCGTGCCAGTCACAGTGTTCGGGATTAAAACACAAGAAGCTCCGCAGATGACAATGATGAGAGCTGCTGAGAGAGCGGAAAGGGAAGACCAAAAGAAAGAAGAGAAGACACTTTCTTTACAATGCCACGATACGCAGCTCTTTGCCTGCAGGCAGGGAGGTGTTTAGTAAGCCGAGTCCTTCCTCAGACTCTGTAGACTAAATTCATCTTGTCTGACGCAAACCTGAGATGCAACATAAAATATCTTTCTACAGTCACTGTGTTTGAATACTTCATTTTCCTCTGAGATTCAGCTTATTGGGCTCAGCTTTACTCTGTCAGACAATGACAAAAAGCCTTAAGTGACACCTTATTTCTCTAAGACAAAAGGACAAAGAAAAGCAGCGCTGGTTTTCACCTAGCAACTGCCAGCACACACACACACACACACAGTCGGGGAATATACATTTTCCCGAGAGACTGCAGGTAGCCAGGGGTTCACGTTCTAGGCTTGTTACAGGGCCCAAAGAAGAGCTAGAACAAGTACAAACAGAGCCGAACGAGACGTGCAGAACCAATAACGAAGCAGAAATTAGGTGAAAATAACAAAGGCAGGAAGTAAAAACATCGGAGACAGAAAAAATATCCTTCAGGAGGTGAAAAAGAGTCATAACTAATGCAGAGCAATATGAAGACAGAGTCAGGGGAACCGAGAACCGCAATAAGGACCAGGACAGATCCGATTTGGCATTATGGCTAATAAGTTCATCTATAAGCTAATTTCATATATAATAATGATAAAAAGGAATAATTTTTCATGCCGTGTGTCCTGCAGATGTAAGCATGGCTTTTATTCAGCATCGAGCTATGGGGCGGGAAGGGGGGGGGGGCTAACATCACCTGTTTGGAAACATTGGCTTAATGATGACATGGTGCAATAACCTAAAAAGCACCTGGCAACCAAACAGTGTAAACATCCATACAAACAGGCGGCTTTACATTCATTCCTGCATGCACACACAAAGAAGGCAGGTCACATGCTGCTGGAGTGCTGATATTCATGCCGAGGCCAGATGCTGAAAAAGACCCAAACCAGTGTGAGACATTGAGACACAGACATGAATGCAGGTGTGCCTCCAACAAAAAGCTTGAAACCACTAATTTGAGCTGCTTTAGAAGGTGGAGGACAGGACTCTGGAGAAACCTCCCATGGAAATTTCCTGGACAGATCAGGAAAGTGCTGAAGCTGCCTGCATTCACACAGGCCGTGCCATTATTCGCTGTGCTGCAGAGGTGTTATTGCTTTTGGTTTTTTGCACTGTTTATTTATCAGTGAGTCTAAGTTTCCTGCGCGGACAGCTGTGTGCACGGTTGTGAAGATGGTTTCCCGACGAGCTGCATCATCAGAAATCTGGCTTTTTTATTCAGAAAATAATAGGTTCAGCTGCAGCACCTACTGTACGTGCTATTTCAGGGTCATGAGGTAGATGTTACAGTATTTCCCCGTGCAGTCTGAGTTTCATTCATACAGCCAGTGATTGAGCATGTGCAGTTTCCCCTCGTCAGTGAGAGCAGGTGAGGGAGCTGAGCAGTGTCACACATTAGGTTTGTCAGTAGCTCACAAACAACTGAAACGATGTGTTGGGCGATGATTTGATTTCCGTAAGCCTGAGTGTGGGTGCAGAGGTTTGTGCTCTCAGAGTGCAGGAGAACACTGATAGTACACAGATCCCCCTGCTGTCTGTGCACTCCTGCTGCACGTCACCAACGTGCACGCGACTACCTGGCTTCCACACATTCATGCACTCAGGACTGAAAGCAGCCACACGTCGTACGAGGCTAAGCTAAACAGCAAGCATTCTGATGCTGCATCAACACTGGCTGATGAACTTGTGTCAATGATGTCAATGATGTCAATGACACCTGAACACCTTTGTTAGAATTTCTAGCAAGAGAAAGTTTGTGTTGAAAAATTGATTTCGATTATTTTTTAATCAATTACAGAGAAGCAAAACACTCATTTGAAGAAAAGAACAAGAAAAACATGACGAAGGTGAACTGAATATTAGACCTCACACTCTGGGCTCCACTTCTTGCCCTTTTGAACTAAACAAGCATTTAGAGACCAAATTAGTTTTCAATAAAATGTAATTGTTTTAAAAAAAACATGCATTTGATCCCATTTTTACAACAAATGTATCAATGTTTCTTACTTTGGAAGAGACCGTCTGCGTAGATCTGCATTTAACTTGTAAATGTCAACATTTGTCCATCTGTGGTTCAACCTTCGCCCTGACAGAGTGATCAGCTGTTCCTGATAAGATAACAAAACCATCATCTGGACCACCACTGAAACCGTGAGGCGGTAGTGAGGCAGAACCTAAAGTGCAGGAGTCAAAACGCAGCTTTTATTGCTGGCAGGAAGCAGGAAACCAGCAAAACAGAAAGAACATGGTGACAAACTGGAAACAGAGCAGGGAGACACAACGACGATGGACGACACAACCATCAACAGAGGAAAACTAAGAGCTTACACATGCATCGAGTAATTAGAGGACAAAACAACAACTGGGGAGAACAGATGGACTGAATCAAACTAACGAGACAAGGGAAGCAAAAGACCAGACTGACACAACCAAACAGGAAGTGACCACACATGGCACAAATGCGGGCTTGAAAGCATTAAACTTTAACTAAACTGTTCTGAGGATGAAACAAAAACCGACCAGGAACTCAACAAACGTACAAACTAAGAATCTAAACCAGAAATAGTCCCAACAAAAGGACTAACAGTGTCAGGACCTCAAGAAAACACTGGGTGAAAGGCCCAGCACCACGACAAACCCACTGCTTAATTCTTCACATCATTTTTCATCAAAGTCCGAAATCTACAGGCCTGTCCACTGAGAGGGTACACCCATCCCCCCAACATGTACCTGTCCAGTGCAGAGTTTATAACTGCAAACCCATCTGATAACCTGTTTGGTTTGATGCAGCTCGACGTGCCTGCTGCCAAATACGCCTTCATGCTGCAGAACTTCACACCATCGTGGAGAAGCAGAGACGGACCTGTCACAGAAGGAAATTAAAAAGAAATTATTTAAATGATATAACTGTGCAGTGGTCCATGTAAATGAACACACACACACACACAAGCGTAAAGTTTGAGCTCGATCAACAGACCTCTTTGTGGTGCATTTCACACTGTGCTGTTATGCCTTGTGACAGTAAATCATTGTCCCGATGACAGACTTCTCTTCCCAGCAGCTTTGTCAATCAAGATTACAAAAAGTGTTTTTGTGTGTTTTACTATAAACTTCGAGCCTAATTTGACTTTCAGCGTTTCAAAGAGTTTTAAAGGGCAGCGGTTTATGTGAGGACGCTGATCACACGCTGCCCTGCAGGGACAAAGTCCTCACAGGGTTTCATACTGTGTTTAACTTTGAGTTTTACACATAAAGTTGCCATTTAATTATTCTTTATTGACATAAATTTGATGTCTGGGTTTAGTGAGGATTTAAAAAGCCTGGGGGTTTGGGGAAGCGCTCAGCAGGTGTGGAAGTGGTGACCCCAGCATTGCAAAATCAAGCCAACACAGAAGAGCCAAAAACATAATGCAGCTCCTCTAATGATCACTTGAGATTGTCGTCAAAAAGTGAGTCGATCCCTGAAGCAAGAAGCATGTTTACAACCTCTTACAAAAATTACTTGAGACTCAAGAATAGTTTTTCTCTTCATAGCAACTGTAACTGGGTGAATTGTATGTAACTCTTCCAACTCCTTTTAGGCGTGACGATGAGAGTGTGACAGGCTGATAGCACACGAGCAGCTTTAGCTGTTAGCTGTCTGGAAGCCTTCATATCGAATTTGAGGGACTCAGCTTGGCCTCTGGACTGTGGCTTTGGTGCCTTTTGGAGCATTTTAATGGTGAATAATGTAACTTGTGTGTGGTTAATTGTATTTACAGGCCGTTATGGATGCAGCCTGATAAAACATCAGTCACAGCAGCCTAGAGATTGATTAGCAGCACCCAGGCAACGAAGGGTTGCTAGGGAAAAAATACAATGCATTTCCACTGGATGCTGGAGGTCACTGGCAGTTGTTTGATTACAAAGAGAGAAAAATTGCCTTATCTGTCATTGCGAGCAGATTACCGTGGCTGCCTATAGTTTGCAGCTAATCCCAACTACGGTAACCCGGCACCTCTAGCAACCACTCACCAGCCGGACAGAGAATACACATTTTTGGCTGTATAGTTTACTTAAAGATGTCAGCAAACCTTTTGAGGCCAATCTATGTTTGATATGTTCCATAAATGGTATTTGCCAGTCTGCTACCTTCATCCAGCAGCACCACCAAGTAAGTGTTAATGTTTCCTCAGCCAGGAGGCATCAGCTCAGTGTCCTTGGCCTCCAGGCTCCACATTAATATTGAGGGTTTTTTTTTTACATGATCGCCTTTATAGCAGATTCCCAATTTGGGGGCTTTTAGGCTTTTAAAATTCTGAATCTCATCCCCAAAATGACTGGATTCAGGAACAGAGTGACCTATTTTCAGGCGCATTTAAAAAGGACACAAACTTCAAGGCAGTTTTCTGTTTTAGGCAAGTTAAATTACTTATATTCATCTTGGTGTTCTTTTTATTTCCAACAATAATGTCTTTACTGTATGTAAACCTATACAAGCCCCAAGAGTTTGGTGACCTGCCCAGCACATGCACCACCTCTCGCCCTACAGCTGCTAGGATTGGCTGCTTGAATGATGGATCCTTCAGCTCTTATCATAACAACATCAAGATGATGTAGCACTGAAAGAAGGGACATAATAGCAACTTTGTGTCTACATGCATCAAACTTTACGTCGTTATTGGATACATATTGCACTTAGGGCTCTCACAGCCTGCAGGCACTTAAACACCATGCTCAATATGACCCATTATTACGTTCAGAAATAGGAATTTAAATTACAGATTTCACTTGAATCTATCCATCATCTGTTTTCAGACATGACAACAGACGGATATTGGTTAGGATGCAAAAGAAAGGAGAAGCTGACGTAAATGCAGAGAAGCAATATAAATGCAGAGTACCAGCACTGTTTGCCACAGAAGCAAATATTTATTTATGTTTCTCTCATTGCACAATGTGTTTAAAGAGAAACTGCTCCTGACTGACGTGAATAATCTGTGTTCTGGTTTCAATCCGACAGAAGAGCAATCGGGGTAAATGCTGAGGGGAAAGGTGGAAGATCGCACTGAATGACAGTGCGTCATATTTGACGTACACAGGCGGGTGAATGATGAATGACCAGAGTTAATAATAACAACGGAAGATGCAGAAGGGGATGTGACTCGGTTAGTAATGGAGCTGTGAAGGAATGTGGACGTGTGAGATGAGTAGAGGTGAAGCGCAGCGGATGATTAAAATGAACCAGTGTTTGGTTTGGAGCTCAACTGATGAATGAAGTGAAAGCCTAAAAATGAATCTTCAAGTAACTGTTTGAAAAAATAAATCCTCTGAGTGTTTTCAGTTCATCTAAAGGAGAGTCTAAGAATTAATGGAGTGCTGATGTAAGAGATGGATGAAAATGTGTGTAATATTATCGGGTTGTCTCTCATTTTTAATGAGTTTTGCCCTTGTGAGCTTCCAGTACATTCCCATCACAGGATTGGCTGTGGGAGATAGGAATGCTTCATTAGGTAAGGCGATAAAACTGCTCAGCTTCATTTAGGCAACAAAAACTGCTTGTTTAGGTTTAGGAAGTAAAAAATAGTCTGTGAGCTTTGGAGGATGAAACCCATCAGTTAGGTTGAGACGGTAAAACTGCTTGGTTAGATTTAGAAAATGATGCAGTGGGGATAAAGGAGGCACAACCATTTTCAAAAAGTAGCAGTTCCCCAGTTTACACAGAAATGAACACTGGAGCATTTCAAAAATGCACGAGCCTGTTTTCAAAAACGTTATCATGAAAACGGAGGCCGAAACATATCAAAATGACACAGTTTTCATCTGAAAACGTTCTTGTGTAAACGGGGCCTTGGAATGGACTCTCCACCACATTCCAGCTGAGAACCATCGCCTCAGACTTGCTGATTCTCATTCAGCTGTGAATCACTCCAGTGTGAGCCACCACCTGACGAAGGCTTTCACTTTGGCTGCTTCATGATCACGTTTCTGCTCTTTGCAGATGATGTGATTCTGTTGCCTTCATTAGGTGGTGGCCCCTAGTTTGTGCTTGAGCAGTTTCCAGCTGAGTGTGAAGCGACAGGAATGAGAATTAACACGTCCACGTCTGAGGCCGTTGTCCTCAGCTTTCAGGTTGGGGACGAACTGCTACCAAACTGGAGGAGTTTAAGTACCAACAGGTTCATGAGTGACGGGGGAGGGTAGCAGGAGATTTACAGACTTATTGGTGCAGCATCTCCAGTGACGTGGTCACTGCAGTGAAGAGAGAGCTGATCGATTGATTTGAAATACAGAGGTTCATTTTGGCTGCAGACTCAAAGTATAGTTGTATAAAAAAATTAGAATAAATTTGATCTCAGAATTTTTTTGTGATTTTTAGATAAGTGAGAACTTATACACAGGTGTGGAAGTTAACCAAACACAAACCCTTCAAGTCCTGGATTTCCAGACCAGTGACCAGAAGAAGGACAAGGGGCTAAAGAATGTGATGAAGTCCATATTCAAAGGTTTGCAGACCGCCATGATTAGTGTCCAGTGTATTTTTGTTTATTTTTACCCAGTGTTTATTTGGATGTGCAAGTAAAAAATGGCTTGCTTTGATTAAAGACTGTGCATTGGTTTAAAATACACAAGTACAACTTTTGACATAGAAACATTAAGCTTACCGAGTGTTTATTTATTAATTATACATAAAATAGATGAATCCAGGCAACCAATGACGTGTTTGCTGACCTGAGAAGCTGATTATGGGACCAGAGAGGTATCAAGCTAGTCACCAAGTCTAAGGTCTATCAAGCTGCTTGTATCTCAACTTTGATGTTGAGATACAAGCGCCTGACTACTTTGCAGTACAGCCATCTGCATTACATTATGCATCTCGCAAATGAACAGTGTTGGATGAGGAAATCATCCAAAAATAAAACAGAGCTGACTCTAATTGTAACATCACAATGTTTTTCTGTTGGGTTTTGACCATTACAGCATTGCAGGATGATAGTCGAACTGATCTTTTATTCTTGCTGTCTCTGAGAGTCATGAATTTATCAAAAAGCCGACAGTCCTTCAGAAAAACACATTTCGAACACGAGTGTTATTTTTGATGTGTCACTGATGAGTTTTCATCACATCCCAGCAGGTCTGTGAAAAAAATACACCAAAAAACTCAAAACTGGGGAGCAGCAGCGGGGAGTCGAGTTCATCTGTAAAATGTCAGCTCTGCTAACCTGCTGAGCAACAAAGATGAGTGGGAATGAATCCCCAGGGCCAGCAAACTTTTCTAAATGGAAAGCATAGTTTTGCTGACATTTAAGGTCATTGTGTTTGTGCTGTAAGAGGTGGCTCTGTAGCTAAAAACCTTGGGCCTTACATTGGGAGACAGAGGAGAGAAAAACACAGGAAATGCAGCACAATACAACAGAGTTCTGACATGCATTTGAAAAGGAATTCATTAGTATTTAATGGTGTGAAGGCATCCAAAACCCTGTTCAGTGAAAAAACAAAAAGGTGACCTGATTGATGTTGAGAGGTTCCACCTCATCAATGTCACGGTGTCCCGGTCGACTCACCCTTTCCTCTCTGTCGCTCTCTCCCCCTCATCTATCTGTGTCTGTGCTTGTAATCTGCTCGTGTGCTTTAGGGGCGGAGCTCACCTGCTTCCCACTCCTTTGCTCAACACCTGCAAAGCATTGTTGATTACACACCTGATGGCAGTTGAGCTTGTTAGTGGTGACCTACTTATGCTGGAAGCTTCTCTTCACTCTGATGCCTAATGGCTACTGCTAGCAATAATTATGACCTGCACATGGTTTGGGAGAAATCTCTACACAGCAAAGCAAGAACAGCCCTGTTGTCAAAGACAGCAAGCTGTGACTAAAGAACTGTGTGTTTCAGCAAATTTCTCCCTGTTGTGTTACCATACGTGAGGGTGTTTCAGCGGCTCATTCATTCAGTGTAATGCACAACAAACCGAGCTATGAAAGAGTGCAAAAAGGCTGCTGTTTCTTGTGATGAACACAGGTTTAGTGGATTTGAAGCCACCTACTACTCGTGCTTATGGACACTAAGGAAGAGAAAATCGGGTAACAATTGTCATATATAAAAATATTTATTCAAAAATAGAAATTTTCCCTGTGTTTTTGAGCTGTGATTGCATCTTTTTTTGCTAATTACCTCCCCTGCCCCAGAGAAAAATCCATTCACATGGCACACTTGTACAAAGTACAAAGAGATTTGTTTTTTTGCCAATAAATGAAGGTGTGGATAAATAGTCTGTTCTTGCCAATAAATCAGTGGATTGTGTGTCCTTGGAACAAATGCATCAGATAGTGTTTCTCTGTTCTTTCTGCAGTGCCATCAGTGCTGTGCGTTTCCATATCCTGGCTGTCAAAAACTCCCCACAAACTGTACGTCCCAGAGTCAGGGTCCTCTCTGCTTCGTAGGTTTTCATTGGATTACCAAAATCCTTCACCACCGAGTTCACCAGAGCCCCATCCAACTCTTGGGAGTTTGAATCAAATGGCTGAATCACCTCCTCAGAATGCAGTTAAGTTCTCCAGAGTCCTGCTAATTGACTCAGGTGTGTTGAAGCAGGGCTGCATCTAAAACCTGCAGGACACCGGCCCTCGAGGCCTGGGATTGAGGACCCCTGCTTTAAAACATGAAATCAATTCCAAAAGAGTTAATTAAGTAAAGGTAACTTCGCTGCGTCCGAGGCTATTACTTGCCAGCAGTGCCAAAATACAATGAACAAACAAGAGTTTTACACATTGAGGCTCAATGTGGATGGCTTGGCATGGCTGAGGAGCAGGCCTACATACACGGTAACTTTACCTCCCTCTGCACCCTCTAAAATAGCAGCACTTCTCAAATGGCGCATCATGGAAGATGTATGATTTCAGTAGGCCAGCTGCCTAGGACAAATCATATACCTGACCTGTGGGGTTTCCAGTGGAAATGCTTCCACACTAGAGATCAAGATCTCTTATGGGGATTTTCCATCTATCCTATCTGGCTACACCTGTGAAATTTTCACTCTTTTTACCACTACTAATATCGCTAGCTATAATTTCAAGCCAGTTAATTTAATGTAATTATTCCCAACTTTTTGCTTTTAAGTAACCAGTCAATTAATATACCAACTTAACTAATCTATCACTCACTGAATCGCCCCTGAAAGGTTGACTTTTAAGCTCTCTGGGAGTTTCAGTGGGTAACCCACCTATCGCATGTGTTGTATAAGCAACACATGCATATCATAGCATTTACATACAAGGCTCCTGCATTGATGGTGAAAGAATGAACAATTACAAACTCTTTTGTCTTATTGTTGTGTGTGTGTGTGTGTGTGTG
>VOQJ01043112.1:0-11303 GCA_015052665.1 Apistogramma diplotaenia
CTAAAAAGGCTCGCTGCAGAGTAATGGGCTGAAGCACTTCCGTCTGCTGCGTACGTCTTCATTCAGTGTGAATCTGCAGCAGGGGTTGGGGGCAGGAAACCACTGAGAAGTGACTAGATAAACAACCCAGAAATAGAAACCAGGACCTGTGCTGCGCTCCCTTTTCTCTCTTTTTTTTTCCTCTCATTCGCTCTTCCTCGCCATGTAGGTCACCTCCTCTGCTCAGTTTTTTTTTCCTCTAATGAATCATCACAGTTGACAGCCACGCAGAGAATGAAAAGATGTGTCATCCTCCCTCTTCTGCTATTCGGCAGCTTTTGTTTTGGTCAGGCTAAAAAAAATTTCATCTGTGTACTTGTTCTTTCGCACAAAGCCCACACACAGTATGACACAAGCTCTCCATGCTGATTGTAACTCATTCCCACGCGTGTTGGAGTCAAACCGACGCAGCTCAGATGATGGCTGAGTGTTGACAGGAAGCGGGAGGAGTGACAAGAGCAGGCCTGCAACTGTGGCACAATCACCTGCTCTAACAGCACGGCCCGGCAAGCTGCGCCTTTAAATACATGTCAGTTACATTTCCTGCTTTTATGCAGCCAGTTCACGACGCAGCTCACTTTCTATTCATTCTTCCTCACACGGTTTGGCTTTTTGAAAGGCTGTAAGAGGGCTTTAGATGTTCAGTTTATCGTTAAAACACTCATTTAAGCCTAAAATGAGAGCAACAAATACATGAAATTTGACGAAATTTAGTTTGATGAAAGATGCCTGTGGTGGGGCCCTTTATGACTCAGTAATTGCATGTAAGTGTATGTTCACCAAAACACTAGTGGTGTCTACTACACCGAATGATACAGGCCGAAAAGTATAAATGGAAGATGAACACTGAGTGGTAACTTTATACAAACACAAACTGTGGCTGGCCTTAGCACAATAATCAGCACGATCTTCAGACCTGGCAGCACACCGATTATGTTTATTCACAGGAAGGCGTGCTCCCTCATCGTCTGACAACACGATATTTATCTTTGTAGCACCTCACCTGAGCCAAATGCCAAGATGCAGAAGGAAATGAGAACCAGTTTTTTTTTTTTTATCCCTGTCACCACCTCCACTGTGATCTGCACACAGAGTCAATTATGTGCACATCTTTTTGTTTCTAGTTTTTTTTTTTCTTCTAGAAGTAATACTAAAATAATTTTGTTTCTCTTTGTCTTTATTATCACAGGTAGATGGACCAAAGGAATCCTACTGAGGCACCAAACTGTTATCGCTCTTTCTGCTTAGTTGGGAAAACTATGTGAAAGTCCAAATAAACCACCCTTCACTCCCACCTCTGAGGAATTCAGGAGCCTTGGAGATTTAAGGAGTCACAGCAACAGCTTTTTGGAGCATTTTATGACACCTTCCAAAAAAAGGCCTCCTCCCAACTTCTTATCATTGAGCCACTGCAACGGTCACACAGGGTCACCTGACCACCGGACCAAGAACTTATTCTTTCTTTCTCACGCACTCAAGTCGATGTGTAACACATCCGCGGCCAAAAAACAGGAAGTTATGCAGCGGGGTTGAGCAAGAAACATATTTAAAGCCTTAGCAGGGCGCAGGATATCGTTTCACACAATACCTCGTGGACCTTTCTGAACTGCCTGTAACCAAGCCTCCGCTAACCTGTACTGTATGTGTACATGTGAGAATCTCTGTGCATATGAGATTATTTATTGGTGTTTATCTGTGTGCTGAACAGGTCTTGTGTGTGAATAGCCATCAGAGACAGCACATCAACATCAGCATAAGCGAGTTAAAACAAAAAAACTACCTTCAAGTAGTCAACACTGGTCAGATACTGTAAGCTGGACTGTTAAGTCATTTGTACATATTAGCTGTGACAGAATAAGAGCTGCAGATTGTGGTGCTCTGGCAAAGCTCTCCTATCTGTCTCCACCTCATAAAGACTCAGGCTGACAGTAGTGCCCACCCAGAGGGAGGGGCGATCTCTGAGGGAAACATGGAGGCAACCATCCGTCCCCACGTCCCCTCTAATGGCTGACTTCAAAGAAGGACACTAATCTTTTTTGCCCTCGCACATTACCAGACTGGGTTGTCCAGTGCTGACTAGAGCCACAGCCCCTCTCTTTTTTCCACCTCCAAAATCGTGCAAATGTCCTGCCTCAGGCGTCAGCCCGTCACCATCCCGATGGACACCGTCAAGATCATCCAGTCTGAGAAGTTTCCCAGAGAGTGCCCTGTGCCCGTCACCCAGCCACGATATGCCCCGCCCCCTAGAGTGGCGTGGGACGGTGGAGGTGAGGGCGAAATCATTGTCAACCAGGCCTGCAGCGACCTAACACTGGACATAGCAGGGTCTCCCAGGCCGATGGTATCCCCCCCGGCCCCCGTGATGCGCAGGGATCAGAGCTTCCTGGCGCAGCGCAAAACCAGTGCCAATGAAATCTGCTACCACCAGTTCCACTACAAGATGGACGACGTCATAGTCAATCAATACGTGCTGCGTTCCTCGTCCACCTCCTCTTCTTCATCCTCTTCCTCCTCGGGACCCGTCATGCCGTGTGAGCCCCTGGATTGCCCCACTTGTGGCCACACCTATAACTTTGCCGGGAAGCGGCCGCGCATCCTCTCCTGCCTGCACTCGGTGTGTGAGGAATGCCTGCAGATCCTCTATGAGTCCTGTCCCAAGTACAAGTTCATCTCCTGCCCCACGTGCCGGCGTGAGACAGTGCTGTTCACTGACTATGGCCTGGCTGCTCTGGCCATCAACACCAGCATCCTGAGCCGCTTGCCCTCTGACCCCAACGGGCCCGTGCAGTGGGGCGGGGACGCCGACCGGAGCTGCTACCAGACTGTGCGTCAATACTGCCAGTCAGCCTGCACCTGCCAGATTGCCAACCCCTTGTCTTCCTGTGGCATCATGTAGACAAGGAGAGGCACTGCAGGCATGACTCGACACCGCCCCACCACCACCACCACCACCACCACCACTCCTCGTCTATAAGCTCTGCTCGTTCTGCCAATCCCCCTTCACTCACACATACAGTAAATAAATCCCTCCATAGATGTTATCTCTATATATTTAATAGCACAGATGGATGCTGTGTGGGACAAATGGATGCCGGTGGTTCAATAAATAGTAAATAAATGTATTTTATGTATGGACTGGAATCCTGTTCACCCTCTCTCGTTTGGTTGGACGTGTTTGTCTTTGACATCTCTTTACATGGGAATGCCTGGGGAGGTCCGTCTCCCCCACCCTAGGTGAATAAAGATTATCTAAATGAGAAAAAAGTAACTGTGTGTGTGGCCTGCACTTGTTGAAATCAGAATACTCACAATCCTGTCACAATACATACTCCATGATAATGGTTTATTTAACTGAAGGAGGAAATAAAACATCAGCTGTGGCCTCCACCCCCCACTCGTTCTACAGGGAACACCTCCTGGTCCTCCAGACCATTAAGAATGACAGACTTCAGCTCCTTTTTTTAACAAAGACTTAGGCACAGGGATATCATAGATCATACATCATAGATCATCGTCCCTCTAAACATCAACCTGCTCCTACATGGGATTATTTGCAAGTCTCTAAATTAAACTCTATTCTTACCTTCATTATGTGACAAAGTTGAGATAAAAATCCCCAAAACTGGGGTTGTTTTTCTGTTTGTTTGTTTTATGTAAACTAGGGTATTTTAAAGGGGTTTTTACCTCTTGGCTGTAAAGCTCTTAACGTTAATAATTAAAATCTATTAAAACAACACATCAACGAATCCAAATGTGAAATAGTCGATTGATTGATTGATCAAGTTCAACAGTGAGCAAATGAGGAACCAGACACTTTATTAGGTACACCGTGCTAGTACTGCTTTGGACACCCTTTTGACTTCAGAACCGCGTAAATGTTTTAGGGCATAAACTCATATTAGCACGATCGCATCACATAGTTGGTGCAGATTTGCCAGATTTGCTCGTGTGCGAGCATCTCGTGGTGCTCCACTGCAATAAGACCTGGTGTCTGAAGCCAATCCAGTGAAAGGATTTGAGATTTGTGACATGACATGTCATCCTGCTGGTAGCAGTAATGGACGTGGTCAGGAACAATACTCAGGCAGGCACTGATTCACTGGTGCTGAGATTGATAAGTGGAGGAAAAAATATCCCCCTCATGAAGCAAGGATGGATCAGTGTTTCCATTATTATCGTTATTTAAATTGCTATTTTTGGTTCTCCGTATCCATGTGGACAATCACAGCTTCATTTATCATTGTAAAGCACATTTCCTTTGTGTTGCAGAATTACAACAAGACAAAATTCTTCAGAGAAAAGTGTATATTATTATGTTATTTGCAGCATAGCCAGCTTTAACTGGTAAATAAAAAAAAAAAATTTTTCTAATCAAGCTTATGTTAATTTTAAGTAATGACAGAGAACCATTTAGTTCCCGGTCAAAAAAAACAGTACTGAAATGCATGTTTTGTGAGTATAAATTTCAAAGAAGCAAGAATACATTTGGCAGTCATACAACAAGATTGGTGCATAAACAGATGAATAGGAAGGTGTTTGAAAGCAGTTAAAGTGCTCGTTCTTTTAGAGGAAAGCTTTTTCTCCTCAGAATCTCTCTGGTCGAAACATCAAGCCAGACGCCGTGCTCCATTTATACAGTTTTGTCTCTCCTCCTCAGCAGCTGGCTCAGCCGTCGACGGGCAGAGTTTTTCTCAGATGACTGCATCTGTTGGCTTTACAGATAAAAAATTCATTCGAAAGAGGTGAAACGGGCCTTTGCGGAAAAGCCGACGCAGTGTTTGTGCTGCATTTCATGAAAAAAAAAGGACAAACTGTTCAAGAGGAGCAGATGCACTGTCTGAAAATGAACTCTCAGCAAAGCCTCCCCGTCTACCATGCATTAGCTCTGGACCACTGCATCAGTGTGGCTGGCTGCCATGTTGGAGCAAACACACACATTTTCTCTAAGATCAGGCATCATAGAGATTAACACTAGTCCCCCCTCTCTTAAAAGGTACTGCTATAAATACTACAGCTCTTACCTCTTTGTATCTGAAGCAGCAGACCCCCCTCTTTTCAAGTTCATAATTTTTCTCCTCCAGTTCGTTTTAGGTTTTTTGGTGTCGTCCTGTGCACACTCCTGAAGATTGATAACAATCAAATAACATGTGTCTTAGAAAACTCACAAAAAAAATCACACATTGTACAATGTAAGTATTCGTTTTCTGTCATAATGTTTTAGTTCTTAGGTACAAGTGATATTTTGTATATTTTTTAAACGTCCTACTTGATTTTCTTGGTCTTCTGCATCCTCCTCCTGCAGGTCATATATGCTCATGTGCTGCCCTCTGCAGTCTGCATTCACTTTCTCTGCAGAGGGGACACACATGAGATTTCATCAACACAGAAAATAGACATTTATTCCAACAACAGGACAAAAATATTACCACGACGAGTCATCAGAAAAAATAAATAAATAAGGGAAAGATAACTCACTTAAATGCATCATGGCAAGTGTTGTGTCTGAAGCTGATCTCTGCCGAAAATGTCCGTATTTCCGCTGTTTGGGTTCGCTGCTAACATGCTCTGCGTTTACAGACTCTTCGAGGCTGTGACAATCCTCCTCTGTAACTGCAGAGTCACTCTGACAGGAATCAGGAGCCTAAAAGAAGACAAATATAGATCTGTAGACTGCAGGAAGATTTCTGGTCATCACTAATTAGACAAGCTCGTGCCAGTTTTGCTACCTGTTGAACCGGTTACAGGTTCTTAACTGTGTTGCAGAGGGATTAAACATGAATAAATGAATGACATTACCTGGTTCACCTGGATGTCTTCATGTTCCCCGAACACATCTGCCTCCTTTTGTACTGTTTGATTTTGAATCTGTTCTCTGGCGATATGTTCCAGCTTTTGACACACCTGCTCCAAGTAGATGAACGCAGGACTCAGTTCTGTCCTCTTATTCATATCAAAGCTCTGAAAACATCAACAAACAAGAAAAAATCTTAACTTGAATATTCTGGATTTACTGTGTTCTTAAAAAATGTATGATAACGCTTTTTATCATCGAGTTTAAAACTGTTTCCAAACATTCCAAACTTAAAATGATCCACAGAGTTTTCCTACATTAGGATAGACAGTGAATGCAGCTTCTAGTCCACCCTCAGTCCAACATAAAAGCGCGATTCTTTTAATATCTGTGAGTCTGACCTCTTGACAGCCAGTTTGTCGGGCATTAATGCTGCAGAGAGCATATTTCTCCCATACTGGCTTCTCTTCATTGGCTTCCTGTTAAAGCTGGCTTACCTGTGGGTCCTATGATAGTGTCTGAGTATGGGTAGAACCACCAACCTACAGTTAGTGGACACCACCATTCAATAAACATCGTTTATTGAAACGTCGTTTTGGTTTATTTCTGTGCTTGGATGCTGAGGTTTTCTCTGAATCACCTCTTTGCTGTTAAATATTAGAAGAGTTGCACACAGACATTACTTCTCTGAGTATGAAACCCTTCCATGCCCCCCCCCCCCTTTTTTTTAAACTAGCACTATCATGGGGTGAGCTTGTTTCGTGTTAGATGAAACTCCACAGCAAATAATGAAAAACTGGATTTTCTGTCCCGTGAATCCAAACTTGATTACAGGTTGTCAAGCCAACATTTGCAGGTTCCAGAAATTAGTCAGTATAAAAAAGTACTGACTCAAGCTTGTGGCCCACAACGTTATCAAGATCTGCATCTGGAGATCTCAGCATTCCAGTTTACATTATCACACTTCCTCTAGGCCAAGGGGCAGGCTTTCTTGGGCTGTCACCAAATTCATGTCAAGAGTTAAACCGATTAACTGCGGACTGATGAAAATTCTACTTTTCATGCAATTTTCATGTGGTTCTCTGGAGGTTTTTACATAGAGCCTCCTTAGGAGCCAAAATCCACCTTCCCTGTGGTGTTTGGAGCTAATTAGAGTCTGTTAGTGTTTTAAATGAAGCTTCATACCTACCAAATGGACACATCATATTGCTTTCTCAACTTATTAAGTTTAGATGAGTTGAGATGAAAAGCTAGTTTTGAAACTCTCAACCTCCCCAGTCAGAATATCCACATTCATCTGACTGACACATGCGTGTCTGATTATTTGTAATTAGAAAAGTATACAGTTATAAAGGTGTAAGGTAGCTATTTACAGCCAAGAGGTTATGACTGCTTGGCTTGTGTCACATTACACAAAGCCTTTTAAGCTCGGCCAAAAGAATACAAGGGGAAAAAAGCATTGTGACACACACCCAGCAGCTAAAAACAAATGCATGCAAATGGTTCAGTTAATCCAGTTGTTTAATCGCCTCTGTTTGCTGTTGCCATGAAGTGGTTTTCACATTTTTTGATTAACGAACCCACTTCTGCAGTCAAAATAATTTCCCAAAACAACAAACAAGTTTTTCAGCTGTATTCTTTAAAAAAACAAAAAAAAAACAGACTTCTTCCCACATGGCGTTCATCCATTCTTCACATGCCTGCTACCTGGGCAGACTGGTTTATGAGCCCATGTGCCAGAAGACAAGTTTGTGAGAGATTGCGAAAGAGATCGCGCCTGAATAATGACGAGCCTGCCTTAGCGTGAGTGTGAAAACAGCTTCGTGTGTTGCAACCCTGCACAAGAAAGTAGAGGGTCTGTTAAACCTCCCCTGTATTCTGTTCCTTTGATGCAAGATCGTACATGTAACTGCGACTGACTTGTGTCATCTCGAAACTGGCCCCAGAGCAGCCTAAACAGAAACTAAAAGCAACATTTCAATGATGGTTATCGCTGGAAAACACACTAAACACTTAGAGATTTAAAGTTTGGCTCATGACAAAATAGCCTCTCACCTCTGATTGCGGCCTGTTACTAGTCACAGACAGAGTTCGTCTGCACGTTCCTGACAGTGGCTGAAGTGAATCAGGGGGACTGTCTGTCCTTCTTGGGCCAAGTCTGTGTGAGCTTTGACCGCTTACTACCAATGATGTGTGCCGTTTGAGCACTGCTTGAGGCTGCAGTTGATCCAACAGGGCCTTTGAGTAGCGAGAGTCCACCCTTTGTAGTGCTTGCTCTAATTTTGAGTTCAAGGCGGTGGAGACTTTCTCAGCTCTGCTGGGACACAGAGGTGGAAGTGAAGATGAGGAGAAGGAGGGCTTGGGAGAGAAGAACACAGGAGACTGCGATGGCAGCGATGGAGTGAGTTCTTCTCTTTCCAGTTCTGTATTATATCCAGAGACGGAGGAGAACGCAGCAGGAGTAGATGTGTCACAGCTGGCTGTCTCCACTCCAGAGTCCACCGATTCAGAACGCAGGGTCGCTTCCATCTCGGAGGAAGGTGTGGGAGGATCTTGAGCATCATGTCGAAGGCACTCTGAGTCAGGACGTGTGTCGTCTTCAGTTAACCAAGTCTCCATGAGGTTTCCGAAGCTCCTGTATAGATTCATGCTTCTTTCCTCTCTTACACCTGTGCTGCCGGGCTGAAAAAGGAGAATGAGCAAGACACCAGGTGAGAACACCCACGCAGTCATCAACAGAGGTGAACTAGAATTCACAACATGCCTTCTGATTCGCCTCTGCACCTTCACCACGCCCATCTTCATCCTGGGGCTGCGTGTCGAAACCCGCTCCTTCCTGTCACTAACCACTGGAAAGAGAAGAGGACTCAGACGTAATGCAGCTGAAATGTTGGATTCGCCCTCACACCTGTAACAACATCCAAAACATGACAAGGACAAGCCATGGCACGGTCACACACCTTTAACCTGGGGATTTTGTGTTCCTTACACATGAAATAATAACATACACTGAGCTTCTGATCAGGTGAGGTAGAAACTAAGGAATGCTGATATCACAGGTGAAGTCTGAAAGCTGCCATTTATGTGTCTCCCAGGAATGGAAGCGTACTGACGTTCCTCAGTGGATACGGGGAGTCATGGAATGTGAAAAGCGGAACAAATGATAAACGCTGATTTGAACATAACTAGCTCCAACAAGGTGATTCCCAAGGTGATATTAATTGAATACTCGGCATGTCTCGGCATGGTGTGCAGTGTGTCCTAAAAAAGGGAAACAGGAATAGGAAAATAACTGAGCTGACACATGTGCTGCTCCCCAAATCCTCA
This sequence comes from Apistogramma diplotaenia, assembly GCA_015052665.1. NCBI lineage: Eukaryota > Metazoa > Chordata > Actinopteri > Cichliformes > Cichlidae > Apistogramma > Apistogramma diplotaenia. The sequence continues at coordinate 9,158 of VOQJ01043112.1, forward strand.
TCAGAGATGTTCCCAGTGGAAGGGAGGCTGTGACAGATTACACACGTACCATCATATTTTGATCCACCTTACAATACCATATGGAAAGCATATGAATGACAGTGACAACACACTGCCAGTGCAGTAAAAGCACACGTTCAGGTACGTGTTGAAGAACAAAGGGTTTTCATACCAAATATTGACTTTCAGGCTCATTAGAATTGTACAAACTCTGTTTTTGTCTCATTTACCACATTCCCATTTGTGTTTGCATGCTTCAATAAACTGCTGCACATGTTTCCCATTTTCTGAGCACAGCACGAGGAAACAGGTTGTGACTCGAGACTTTTTCTGAGTATTGTACAAAATATAAAAGTAATGTGTAACACATTTACAGAGAATAATATAAAGTACAAGTACAGTTACTTATTTCCAGTGTGTGTGTGTGTGGGGGGGGGAGTACTAATGTGTGTAATAAACGGAGTAGCAATAACTACTGTACATTTTGCAGTAGCTTTCTGTTAGTTCAGCTACATGTTTAACTGCATAGTGGTTCAAGCAGTCTAGTTACTTTGTTTTTAATGTTTTAGTTTAATTTCAGAATTTGTAAAACTAAACTGGAATGTTAGATTGAGTATTGCTAAAATTCTGCATCGTGCTTTAATAGTTTCCTGGCTAACTCAGTAACCAGTCCAGCTTTCTGCATTTACCCTTTGCTGGATGATAGTTTCTCTAAAACAGATATCTGACTAATGGACACTGTACTGAAAGCTAAAATGTCTTTGTTTTTCCACTTCCCCTGTGAACTGAGGGGTATTTAAAATATTAACAGTTTTCAATTAATAAAATATTTTGTGTGGAGTGGTGGGTCAGCACTGCTGCCTCATAAAAAGATAAAAAATAAAAAGGTTCAAATCCATCAGCTGGCCGGGGCCTTTCTGCTGCAGCCCCACCACAACACTGAACCGGACAAATGGAAGACAATGGATTGTTAGAATAAAACATTTCATTGGTACAATAATTGATATTGCAGGAGTGTGGCTCAGGAGCTACTCAGGCCATCTGCTGTTTGGAAGGTCAGTGGTGTGATGCCCTCACTCGTCCAGTCCTCGTATCAAACTGAACTCCAAGATGCCCCGGTATGTGTGAGTGTGGATGAATGTGCCCTGTAATGCAAAAATGCTCACAGTCCAAGTGCCACTCGGTTTATATGTAACAAGAAGACTTTTGGTGTGCATTTTACTTCATCTGTCATTTATTATCACTTATATAAGTTGTTAAATTGATAGCTTTCAGTAAAGTCTTTTGAACTATTCCTCTAAGACGCTTTAGTTAATCATCTTTCCTGTAAGGAAATCCCAGGGTAACACATGCGTAGTTCAAGGTCCTTCTTTTCTGAAGTTTCTGAAGTCCTGTTACACCCGTCACATCGTGTCACGTCTCCTTCCAACTGACAGTCGCTAGGGGTCGTCCTTGAGTGTTATTCCAGAATATTTTGATTTCATTACTATTCATTCAAATAAAAATATTACTTACAAGATGAAAATAATACCGTTTGAAACGTTGCGGTGAAATGCTGTTTAATCGACTTTTTTTAAGGACTAAACGCAGCATGACGGGCCGAACAGAAACGGGTGAGCTATGACAGAGGGGACAATAGCATCACCAGACCAGCGGACAATTTAAGGTTTTCTTCTTTCAGGAGAAGTTTCGGTGCTACTGTCGGTCCCATCAGGACACCGAATGGGCAATGTGGGCGACTGCCCAGGGCGCAATCTATTTGAGGGCGCACAAGCGCCATCATAAAAAAACAAAACAAAACAAAAGTCGCCAGTTTTGGGGGTTAGGTACAAGGTTCGGGTTAGACTACTGCTCATTTTCATTGTCATATAGGTTGTGTGTGCAGGCAAGGGGGAGGGGGGCGAGGCGAAGGGACAGACTGGTCCAGGCCACACAACACAAACTGCTTTAAAATGTATTTCATTCCCCAAAATTAAAAACATAGACCCACATACCTTCATGTAATTAATTGGGTTAGCTATGTGAAAAATGTAAAAAAAACAAAAAAAAACAAAAAAAATTTGTTTACGTCACGTGACTCAAAGGTAAATATGGATCAAGGTAAAAGACCAAAGAAGCATCAGGTGCGCAGTTTAGAAAAAGAAGA
>VOQJ01043113.1:0-15059 GCA_015052665.1 Apistogramma diplotaenia
AACTTTTTCAGAGCACCGTAGAGCCTGTGCTGGAGGAACGGTAAATGGACTAGCTAATGAACTTTTGATCAGCTGGAAAAATCATGTTTGAGTGTAAATGCAGTTTTCAATAAATTCCCTGCTCAAAAGTTTTTTTCTCTTACGCTGATTTCTTCTTTTAACATTGTGAAGCTCTACTTAGAACCTTCTTAAGATCCAATAGTGCAAAATGCAATTTTTTAACTGGTCTTAAGAGTTTGATCAGGAGTGTAGCTGAGCACTCAACGTGACGCTTGCATTTAGCCATTCACATCCAATGAAGTGCTGTTTTCTCTCTGAGTAACTGCAGATGAAGAGTTCAGCCTGAAACTCACCTTGAAGCTGCTGCTGCTTTGAGGAACCTGATGTTGTAGTAGGGCATAAGCAGCTCTCTGGACAAAGCTGCCTTGCTCCAAGTCTACCGCCCACAGCAGCACCCTTCCTCCTGAGCAGGCACTCAGCACCCCAAACTCTCCTTTCTTTTGCAGAGGCACCCAAGAAACCTGCATACACAAATCCACTCATCAGACTCATTAGTCCAAGACCACTTTAAGACCACTAGACTTGGAGTGGCTCAAATAGAGCAGGTTGTTTACCAATCAGAAGGTCAGTGGTGCTGTAGTTAAGTTCTTTATTATGTAAGCAGAGTTTAGCAGAAACACTAAAGTACTGTGTCCTCACCTGGTAAATAGGCTCTCTGTGGCTGTCTGCAGACAACCCGGTTTGAGCCACCACGGGGTCCTGAATCCGACTGGTGTCCCAAACCACCACCTCTCCGCTGTACAGAGCCCCTGCAGCAGCATTACACACCAACACACCTCAGTGTCAAAGTCATCCAACGTGGCAAATTAAAAAAGCTTTGTCAAGTCTGACAAAGTAACCATAATCATGGCGTCAGCATGAATCCAGATTAAGGGCAGCAAGATGTGAGATCATGGCCACAAGCTCCTCAGTTCCTGAATTTATGATGATTGACTAGTGAAGGAAAGTGTGAGTGAATAACATAATAATGTTGACCTCTGACCTCTTAGATAAAAATGTCAGCACTTCATCAGTTTATCTAATTAACTATTTCTATGAAATTTGTTATAGTTAACATATCAGTTCTTTAAATCCACACATGAACATGTCAGGACACATTGATGTTTAATCATCAAACTCTTATTGGTTTACTCAGTCTAATAAAACATTTGTAGTAAATCTGAATTAATTCCTGTAATGTGTTCCTAATGTATCAAACTGGTGGACAATAATGTCTTCACACCTTAGACTATGCAGTAAACAGACCTGCCCTCTGTCCAGCAGGCAGTGTTGATGTAAAAAAAAGTGCAGTTATACAGACGTCTATGCAAAGTCATCTATCTTCTGCTCATTTTCAACTGCTGCTTATCAGGCAGTCAAGTTATCATGGTGTGGGGTCACACTGAACATGCATCCTGTGCAGCAGATGCCACTGTTGTGAAGGGGCAGGCACAGTAGTGTGAGCTTTGTGGTTGTAACCATTTACTGTCCGCAGGGGGCAGTGTCAAAAACATGTGGGCTTGTGGTGGTGTTGGACACAATTCTAACATACAAAGTATCCACTGGTGTTTTTCACACGTCTCTCCTTAGTGGTGAACTCTGCTGTTGCTCCTGTTGAGGCCCAGTTTTCAAACCATCAGACTTGCACGTAGCATGGTTTGGTTTTGGTTTTTTAAAGACTCGGTGCAAGCACGTTTATGTTGGCTGCACAGCCAACATCCAAAATAAACCCCTAACTTTATTTCAAAAGCTGTGGTAAAGCAACACTTAGAAAACAACTTTTACGGAATAAAGCAAGCTAAAACAGGAAATTTTTAAAAACTTCTACAAACACTCGATCCAATGGCATAATAAAAGTTTTCCTCCAGTTGCCAAATAAACGTACTTTAATACTTTGGAAAAGAGTCATTTAGCTTGTGTTTTTCCGTGATGGTGCAGAACCAACGTGCCATCGGTGTACCTGCGATGAGTGCAGGCTGGTTGGGATGACAGCACAAAGCTGTGACTAAAGTAGGAACATCTATGACCAGGTCCGCTTGATTGGGGCGCAGGCCTCGACGGTCCAGGTTCCACGTGCAAACACACGAGCTGTCAGTGCTCCAGTCACCAGTGTCAATCCTGCCCACCAGAAACACACACCTGAGCCACGCTGAGCTTAACAGCTGATTACTGTTTTTGCTTTTTATGATATGACAAAAAAATAAAAGACATCCCAAGTGCACATGCATTAACATCAGACTCACATACCGACCATAGGCACAGGCAAGGACTGAACCTGTGCAGCTCCAGGACACACTGGTGACATGCAGACCTTTCTCTTGAGCGCTGGGATGTTGAAGGGAATGGATAAGTGAGACCTGAAAACACGGAACACCACAGACGTGATAAGATTTTAGTGCAATGTTTCACTTTGTGGCTCCACAATGTGGTGGCTTACACATGTGTCTAAGAAGTGAAAGATCTCTGGTTCACCCTTAAGAAGAGACACAAATCTGTGTGTGATTGCGTCATGAAGGAGCATGTGGAGTAAAAATCCACCAAATCAAAACAAACAGCGCTATCTGCTGTGGTGAATAATGGAGCAGCTGAAGAAGCCGTTTCAGCTTCATGATAAACTCCACGTGGAGACACAAATTCAGTCTACAGCACATGTCAAACACTCTCTGGCTTACAAATATGTGTCCTGCTTACCTGCTGACTGTGATCTTCCCAGTTTGCCTGAAACCCATCAAAGGCATGGCTCCTGGCATTTCTCACTAACGCTCTAACGACTGTGTCCTCAACTCGCTGCAGAAAGTCCCTCAGGCCAGGTGGCTCTGGTTCATTGCTATTTTGCAGGAAGAGCTGCTCTGCAGCCTGCTCCTGCAGCTCCGTCTGAGTACAGCCGACAGCAGTGGAAACAGTCTGGACCTCTGCCTCTGCATGGTGAAGAGCGCGGGTCTGGCATCCTCTCTGAAACCCCAGCAAATAAATGTCTTGTCATTAAGGGGCAGATTATCCACAGAGGTCATTTTTGCACATGTAAACGTTCACCACGAGTTTATACATACGCTGACCTTAATATCGGAAACTCTGCTCATGTTTAATACGAACATCTATCATATTGTAACAATGCATATGACGGGTAACAAGATTTCACAGAACAGTTTTAAATAGTTTAGATCAGTCAGTGTGAAACATCGCCGCTCAGACTCACCGAGTCCCGCGCCGCCTGATGGGACTTCCTCCACAGGGAGCGGACGCTCACTGTGTCCAGGGCTTCGTCTGTGAACATGCTAATAACATCACATACAGCAACACCGATGAGCTGCGCGGTAAGCGCCCTGAGAGCCGACTGGAGCCATTTTACACAAAGCTGGAGTTGCCTTGGTAACGGAGATCATGTCGCGAGACAAGAAAAAAATCCCACTTCCGCTTTTGCCGCGGGATAAACGATCAGGTGTTCTGTTCCGGTATCATTCATGCCTGTTTCTGCTGATTGTGGTCATTAGTAATGATATTTATTTTCAAGTAAATAAACAAATAAATAAATGATGTTATGAGTTGGGCTGTGGCCGGAACAGCCTAACAGCCCCCCCCCCCACAACGGGCAGCTTGGTTTGTTCTTCCATCGTCGTGTCCCATTACATCATAGCTTTAGCAAGTATATCTTTAGCTAGCTCATCACCGTGGATGTCGTCTCATCACAGCGGTCTAAATATGCTCTGTCGCCGCTCCTGTTCCCACTAAAACGGGATTTGAAGCTGTGTTCAAGCTCAAAGCTAAAAGGAGGCCTCTGCATGTGACGTCTGCCACCTGCTGTCCTTCAGCAGGCCGGGCGAGAGGACCTTAAACGGAGCTCAGTCAGGGCGAACGAAAGGAAAAAGCTCAAATGCTGTTAGAATAATGTAGGACTCATGATTAACAATTCAAATCTGGCTTAAATATCTGACTGGCACCCTGCCGGTGGGATCAACACTGCAGAACTGTACGGACACATTTTAATGGTGCAGTAGTGTGGAAAAGTCTCAGGCCTGTTATAAGCTATAATAAAGCAGGAAAAACAGACTCATAACTTGTGATTGCTGCCCTGTGGCTGGGAGCTTTCATCATCCTGCAAGATATCATTGCCATCAGGGTTCCTCTCACTTCAGACCGCACAGCATTACGTAGAAATGAGGATTATTTTGAACTGTGAAACATGCAAACCTGCTCTGGTAGAATCTAGGAGTAATTACATGGAGCTGGAACTGAGCAGTAACAGGTCTGTCCATCTTTACTGTCATCCCTCTGTATGACAGCAACACCTTATACTTGCAGTTGTGCATTGCTTTCCTAGTCTTACTCACCCCTTCATGTTCCTTTAATCTACACCCTTCCCAGGACCTTATATACTTCATATGTATCACCATTTAAATCCGGCATGTCTTCTGTGACTGTGGAGCGCTCAGGGAAACCCAGGCAGACACAAACCCCAAAGAGCCCAGCCTGGCTCTGAACCTTCTGCTGCGAGGGGTCAATGCTGCCACCACCAACAGCTAATAAACCTGACTGCTCCCATGCTGCAGCTCTGTGTTCCCTAAATACTCCTCTACGTGATTGCAGACATACTGTAGTTTGTTCAGAAATGGACCAAACAAGTGTTTAATGAGAAAAAATGAACACATGCAAGAATTCTTTTAAATCCAAGTCAGCCCAAACAATTTATTTTAAAATCCACTTGCAGCAAGGTCATAAACAGTGATAAGTAAAGGTCATGTTGGGGAGCTGGTAGCTTCCATTAAGTCTCATACAAGAAATATGATTAAGATTGCTAGCAGTCACTACAGTCAGCACAGCCAGAACCTGAACTGAAGCGGCTACCCTGCTGTCTGTACAACTAATGGAGTTACTAAAAGTCACATTCTAACGTGTTTGGACAAATATCTCCAGAAATTTCAGTAAATCTGTTCACTTTAACCAAAGACTGGTAATGGTTCACTTCCAGTTTGATTCTTTAACATTGCTGACACTGTTAAAGAATCAAACACCCAACTGAATTTGTTTGCTTTAGCTTGACCAGAGGCCTATTCTAGGAAGCAGAATTTGGGCATATCCAGGTAACCTCAGGGTTCACTTATTACAGGGGTACATCGCCATGACAACATATGCTGAAGACCTAACCTGCTCCAGAGCAGTTCAAGTTCAGCATGTCATGAAATCATCTACTGGCCAATCAATTCTAGCACCACCGTGCCTGGAAGGCCCCTCAGACCTCTGTGCGTGGACTTGGAGGAGGGAACTCTAAGTTTTCAGTAGTGGGTAAACACGAACGGGATGTTGAGGTTTTTGAGGTCAGCAAAGCTGAACTGGCCAAATGTTATTAAACTACTCCATACATCACATATACATTATAACAAAGTAACTAGTACACTTAATTTAATGGGAACAGGTTTCCAGTAGAACAGGAGAAACACAGCAGTCTCCAGAGGACACCCGTCCCAAAGTGTTATGCTAAGCTCAAATTTTTACTTTTAGTGTGTAGTAAGTGTGCATGTATATCTATATATATATGCACACATACATACATTTCAAATTTTCTTGTGGGTGCCTGAAAAACAAGAAAATTTATTTAACAGATGTTCAGAGTCCCTCTCCCTCCACCATACTGCCCCCATTAAACTGTGCACAATTCACTGGCCTACTGAGATACATGGATATCCCAAAACATTTACAACAGTTCAAAAGGAACAAGCTGGTGCTTTCAATTGATTCATTATTTCAATAAGTCACAAAGGAAAATGCAGCTTCTAATAAGCCTCAGAACCCCCACCACTGGATATATAATAATAAACATTTATAATTATATATATATATATTATATATATAAAAGTGGCTAAGGATGCTATGATTAAGTTATCACTGCACCATGGCTTATTTTTATTGAACTCACAACTTCAACAGAAACTGTCATTTTATTGTACATACAAATTATTATTGTACGGAGTTTAATCTACATAGGATGACGTGCAGAATGCTACAAATTTTTTTTTATTCTTTTGCATGTCTTTGGGAGATGTTGAGAAACAATGACAGGTGAAAATTCCAGAGAGCCACTGACACCTGCACCCCCACCCCTCTGCAGACCTGCTGTGTGTGGAGCTGGTCAGACCTCATCTACAGGCTGTGGCTGCGGAGGGAGAGGACGGACAGGGTGACAACGCACAGGAACACAAACCAAACCCACACCAACCCCCCACCCCCCCAACAAATAAAATAAAAATTAAAAAACAAAACAAAAAAATAAAATAAAATAAAAATTAATTGCTCCCATGAGTTGAGTGATCACAGAGGGAGGATGGGGAAAAGGTGTTGACTGACACCTTTAATCATCTTCACCGTCATCCTGAAAGAAGAAGAACAGAAGCATTACACTGCAGTTATTCAAAGAGTTCCCCACATGTGGCAAATGTAATTCAATATCAGTTTTCAGGAGGCTGTGGCTCAGAGCTGGTCATCCATCAACTGGAAGGTTGGTGGTTCGATCCCTGGCTGCTGCAGTCTGCATGCCAGATACTGAACCCCGAGTTGCTCCCAATGCGTTCATGTGAGTGTGAATGTGTGACTGCTAGCACTTGGATGTAGAAGTGTGTGCTTGTATGAATGAGACATGTATAAAACACTTTAGCAAAAAGGTCCTAAATGAGAATCACACCATCAAAGTGATGTGCTAATTAGTTAGAAGCAGTTTCCAGCTACAGCAGCTCTCACAGCACTGCAGTTATTGATGCCTTTCTTTTTTTTCTATGCTGGTTTGAATATGTAAAGAATGCTGATATGAAATTTTACACAAAACATGTTAACTGCTGCCGGTCACGTGGTGAATAAGCTGCTCTGTAGGCTTCATATGTTTGTAAATCTGATGCGATGACATCAGCGACTCACCAGCCATGAGCCTCACTGCACGTCACTGCTTTCACCTGTTTTTTGTGACCAATGTGACCAAACCCTGTCAGACAAACCCTGAGTTTGACCGATTTCAGCAGTTTTATTACAGCTCCAGAAACAGCTGTCACACAGAAGTGACTTTACAAGCCGAACTTTACTGGATTTACACATCCACAAGACTGTTTTCCTTACCTCTCCATCTTCCCCATCGCCATCCTCATCCTCATCTTCACCCTCTTCTTCTTCCCCTTCATCAATATCTTCCAGACCCTCCTCTTCTTCATCATCGTCATCGCCATCACCTTCCTCGTCCTCCATGTCAGGTACCTTGGGAACAATAACAAACAGTTTGTTTCCTCTGCTGTACCAGAGACACCCATTTAGTGCACTAGAGCTCAGCCACACCGACAGTGCTGTGGGGAACATACGACCGCCAGGAGCTTTGTCATCAACAAGATGGAAAGTCCAAAATGACCAATGCCAGGGCAGAGACAAAAGAAGACATGCCGACAGATGCCAGTTGACGGGAGGTATATTTAGAGAACTATTTAAGCCATATCGTTATAAAGATTTAGGTCAAATATCCACTACTATGACTTGAGGAATATCAACCTTCAAAGTGTGTCTGAAGTTCAATCTCAAATTCTAAGAGCTTGACTTTGCTTGAACGTTTGAGTATTGCCTGCACTAACGTATTTGAAATTTAGAGAGACGGAGGTTGAAATATGCGACACACATTCCCCTGTAAGAAATATATAAATAACTACTCAATTCAGATGAAGAGTCTTGAAGATATTAGAGCATGAAAATTAAAAGGTTATTTCATGCAAATGTATTGTGTTTTTCCCACTTATCACATGACCATTGTGACTGAAACGTCATCGAGGTCTGTTTAATGTCCAAATGCCGTTAAAGAGCAGAAGCCAAGAGAAGAGTGATCATCTTACCAGGTAGTACTGCAGCGGGTTTGGCCAAATGTCATCCTTGATCACTTCTCCCAGCTCATCAGCTCCTGCATCCGAGTGGTCCGTAAACCAGGTGAAGAAGCTCTCTGGCTCTTCATGCTGCCTTTTCTTCCCAGCTTTGTTTGGCGTCTGACCGGTGCGTTTTGTCAGGTCCTGCAAATGTGGCCAATCAAAACAGAACTTGAGTGTTTTGTGAATCTAGATTATATTTTACAGAATCGAAAATAAATAAATAAACAAAAACAAACAAACCACATACAAGTCTAATGGAAAAAAATCCAAACCAACCTTTCCAGCTTTCCATTTGATTTCCGATGATTTGGAAACCGGGTCGCCGCTCTCATTTACGTTAAACTCTTTGGAGAGGGCTTTGTTCTCAAAGTATGGATTCTCATCAAAATACTACAGACAAGAAAACATCCAGATCAGATTACAGCACGCCAGATACAATCGATGAATACAAAGTGAACCTGATAACTCACAAAATCTATTCTATATCCAGACTTGATGTCCTCAAACTCAGTGACCTCCACCCTCGACAAGTAATGAAGCGCTTCCTCGTCCTCCTCCCCCAGAAGAGCTGAAACTACAGATCAGATTCCACTCTTAGATCACATGCCTTTATGTGAACACTGATGTTAACACAACTGACGGACTTTTAGTCCCTGATAATGGTTTCTCTTACAATCAAGATAAACTCTTGAGTGTTAGAGTCACCATGAAGAGACAAGAATGAAAATACAACAAATTACCTTGTGGATGGTTGACGAATGTTGTGACCCAGAAGTTGGGGATTTTGGCTATGATTTCTGATCGCTTCTGAAAGAATGGCTGGCGTAATTTGTTGTACTTCTGCTCTACTTTTAAAATTTCTTCACTAGCCTGTTCGTTCAGTCTGGGAGGGAGAAAGAGACAGAGACAAAAATGTGATCAATAACACAGTTTTCTGTGTGCACCCCACCCCACCCCAACCCACCCACCAGTGCTGATGCAGGAGTCACACTTACCTGTCAATTTCATTCTGTACTTCATCAATGTGTTCAATCGCTTCCTGCTGCTCTTTTTCTGAAAGAAGAAATGGTTTTTAACTAAGGAGTTTAAAGGTTCACACTACAACAATAGAAAACTACAGCCTGAATGTGAAACATCACAACATGCAGACAACATAGACATTTCATCATGTAATGAGTTATATAAAATATTTTCACTGCACCACAGCTATTTGATTTCACTTTGGTAGCTTCACTCTCTGACTATCTTAAACCAACATGTCCGGCAGCAGTTTTTTGTAATGATTATTTTGGTTTTATAGGATTAGAAATAGCAAAAAAATAACAAGGCCAGTCTCGATAAATACTCCTGGTGGAAGGAATGAACTAATTTAAGCAACGTTCAGAAATATTTTGTGTGAAATAAGAATCTCTGATTCATGACTGAAAACTACATCAACATGTTTTAGTATGGTAACATCTGTGAAGAAACTGTCCCGGCCCCAAAGAGCACTCACGGCAAATCAACTTGATGCCGAGATGAGTGACAAAGAGCTCAACAACCGCAAACAACCGAACTAAATAAATAAATAACCCAGCAACAAAAACAAAACAAACAGCAACATGTTTGCCAAACATCAGTCTGGGTTCAGAAGTTCACAATCAGCAGATCCTGAGATTTAAAAGCCACTTCATTCACACAAACTGGAAGCAGTTGAACAGCTCAACATATAAATAGTAAAATTTAATGTATAATTTTATTTAAAAATTATTTCGAAAGTGTGAAATATTCTAAAATTCCGGGTTGTATCTGACTATCAAAATGAAATGATCAGTGCTCCGATGCATTTTAAAAGCTTTCTGGCTGGATTTAAACAGGCTTCATATTCACGGTCCTGTGTCCACCACATGTGAATAATAAAGGGCGGGACGGCAGCCTGTGTGTGTGAGATGGCTCCGCGGCAGACGGAGTCTGTGCCTCCTGCAGTTTCGGAGCTTCCTGTTGCTGCTAAAGGCGGCCTGGTTTGAATGAGAGGCTCTGCGCCGTCTCCGCTGCCTGCTCCCTACTGACAACAACACACCGCCCGGTCCAGCAGAGCACCTCCGCGGACTACACACATTAAAACCTTAATACCGTATCGGGAAGCCTTTTTAAAGTACCGAACACAGAAGCGCCAGTTTCCGATGTAATCTTGGAGGACGGGCTCCCGTAAACAGCTAACCCGACCGTTATCGCTGCTCGGCCTCAACGGGTACACTTGCTAACAATGGAGCCGTTTATGAAGTTCCAGCCACAAACATGTGCAAGGAAGCGCACAGTTGCGTGCCATTCCATTACTACTTCTATACAGACCAACTTTACTACCCGCGAACAGTAAGCGCACATCTCGCTAAACGCGAGGCAAACGCGAGGCGAACACTGGCCTCCTACATGCACAACCACCGCTGCCAGCTAACCCCAGCTAACAGCTAGCTCCGCTCTCACGCTGCCTAGCGTGCTACGGTACCGAAAAGCGGCGCACAGCCGCTTTCTACCCCGCTGTGTGTGTGCTAGAGGGTGTTAATGCAGCTGTTCACTCGTGATCACACTGAATTTTAGCTCCAAACCGCACAGCACGCAGCGCTGAGAACAACAAAATGACGATAAACAAATGAAAATGGCGTTGTACAGGATAAGCGCCATTCCTTAACGTTACCGGAGGTCTCGTCCGCTCCGTCGTGATTTGAATTCTCCTTCCTACTGACTTTTGCCGATGAGGCCGACATGGTTATCGCTTGTCGTGACTCTTTCGACCAGACGTATATCCCGGGCGGTTCAAAACTCTTCTCTATAGGACAAAAGTTACTTCCACCTTGGACAAAGTGCGTGTCTCGAAGCCTACGATAAGGAGGACTGAGCGCAGCTCCGCACGCTGGTTTCTCTCTGCGGCGCCCGGTCGTTGAACACATCTGCTGTGCTCTACTGCCACCGACTGGTTGGAGTCCAACACTACAACGGAATGCGGCGTCAAGACCCTAGCACGCGGAAAGCTAGTTTTTTTTTGTTTGTTTTTTTTTCTTAAAGCAGTTTGAATGCCTATTTCATAATTTCTCTTTTCATGGTGGTATTTGTCTGTCTGCGTGACTGTTGTGAGAAACACTGTGCAAAAAACACAAATCCAAAAAGAAACTGATTCATTCTTTAAGAAAACTGGTACAGTGAGAATAAGAGGCAGGTCTTCTTTGTTTGGTAATAAGTTCTTTTGTGGTAAAAATAATTCTCTCTCTCTCGCTTTCTATCTATCTATCTGTCTTACACACACACACACACACACACACACACACTCACGTACACACAGCCTCCTTTCTTGTGCCTCTGGCACACAGGCAGGTTGAAGGAGGGCAGAAGGAAAAAGGAGGAAGTAGGCCGGCATTATACATTTATTTGCAGGCAGCCCCACACAATCCTACAAATCATATCAAGATACTTTGGATGTTGTGAATATAAGGTGTTTACATAAAGACTGTTTCATTTCGGTGCATGCTGAAAACAGGCAACTTCCCTCAACAAGGAGCCTGAAAGCACAGGGACTGTCAGCTCTTACACACTGACTCTGTCCTCTGGATCGGGAGAACAGAACAAAAGACAAAAGAGTAATTCATGCCTGATTCAGGGATAATGTTAAATGAGGAAAGGTTAAGAATAATTATTATAATAGCAGTACAGAATACTTGAGGGCCTCATTCTTTATGTTCCTGTGCATGATCATATTTGTGTTTCTCTTTCCATAATGATGTTTTCATCATGAATGCATGAAAAAAAAGACAAAGAAAAAAGTAGAAGATTCAACAAAAATAAAGTTTGTGCTCTGCATTCCTGGGGAAGCACCCCCACACCTGCTGCCTGTGTCAGTCCCATATATCACCAAGTACACAAACAAATTCATTTATGGTGTTGACCTGTTCCTCTGCTGTTCCTCCGAGCCTATAGCAATGTAATTTCATTCTTAGGTGCACTAGTGTCATTTTGAATGACAATAAAGTCTGTGTGTGTGTCTATCTGGACTACTCTTAGTGCTGGCTTTGGTAAATAACTGCTCTTTGGTCTATTTGCTGGGAAAATAAGCAGGAAAAAAAACAGAGCTGAGTTTCATAAAAGTCAAGTACTGAAACAAGAAGAACCGATCCATCCAGACCAGAAACAGGCACCGGCCAGGGTGGAGGAAATTGAAAATGTGTCACCTTAGGGTAGAGCAAACTGCAACATTATACAATGTAAGCAGAAAATCAAAGAGAGAAGCTCTATTATTACAGTTTATTACTGGGAACAGAACCAGACTGTACAAACATTTCTATGCAATGGCCAGAGCAAACCTTCAGGCTCACATGTTAGTGTTGGTTTTTCTGTTACAGAAACATCAGCGCTCCTCTGCTCTCAGTTTTATCCAGCTACCTTTCTCCTGGTGACTCATGCAGCAGCATTTCTCAGTCTACAAGCTGAAGTTATTACCTTGTGTTTCACAGTTGAAGAATCACCGGTTATTTATTCAGCAACTGCATCCACGTTTTTCAGGGCCTCTCCAAATAGATTTTTCCTAAAGAGCAGAGCTATGAGCTCCCTGAGCGATAGAGAGGGTCATTCCACAGTGAAACAAACACCAGAGAAAAACAGAAAAAACGATTCGCCTCCCTTTATATTCCAGGTCACTAAAAGCAAAAGCTTTCATTATAAGCATATAAGCATCCACTAAATGTATTATATTTCTGTTTGATCCCGAAGAGGAGTCTTAAAAGAGCACCATAAAAAAGAAGAAAAAAATAGAAGCCAAAATAAAATAAAATAAATGCGGAATTTATTATCTTATTTCTGGCAGAGCTGCATACAAACCTGTAAATTGGCTTTTGGAAGTGATTTCTCAGGGAGGCTTCGTGAATACTTCGTTAGGTTAACTCGGCAGGTGCACCGAATAATCAAATGTGATTGGTTCCTGCAGTGATCAGCCGTCACTGATCGCCAACCAATCCGGCCGTCGTCGCTGACGTCAGGCTCTCGCGGAGTCGCAGTTTAGTCCGATTCAAACTTTTGCTCGGATGTGTTTCTGACCGGCGGGGAGAAGTGGCCGGGACGCAGCGAGCAGCTCCAGCAGACGCTGAATTTCACATCCCGCCGTCAGGTTACCTGAGCTGGTGGCATCAGTGCTGTGGGAGGGTTTCACCTGCTTTCTGACCCGAAGACGTCCGGCACACACCTGACAGCCACCATGTCAGGGTTACCGCCACAGGTAACGCCACCGCCTCCGCTTTTACCGTCCTTCAGACCGAGTCTAATGAGTGCGGGTTTCAGGGACTTAACATCACCTGTAGCTCGGGATTGTTAAAGGCTGCTGTAATGGCTTTGGTGCTTCTCGGACTCGCCGGATTTTCCTGTTTGTCTTGTTTGCGTCTGTCAATATCGCAGACAGTGTCGGAACGAACGGGGACGTTAAACCACCTGAACGAGCCGGTTTCCTCCAGAAAAGCCCACCGGAGCCACCGAGACCGCTTTCAGCCTGTTGTTGTCCAGATTTCAGCCTCCACGTTGGATGGTTTTAGTTTGCTCCCACTGAGGTCTAGTCTCGAGTCACCTGTCAGTCAGGTTCATATAAAATACTTTACTGTTACTTCATCTTCAACACCCAACGCCACCGCCTAGGACACCAACAACTACTTTTGTTTTGATAGCTGAAGGTGTGTCCATTCACTAGAAAAACCAGATGAGTAGATTTAACACAAAGCACAGGCATCCTCAGCAGCTCTTATTGTGACTTGCTACAGCTGGAAGAATGAGTAATGATCAAGTAGTTAGTGTTGGTTACTGTAATGCTTCTGTTGGGTATCATTTGACAATTGGTTTCACATTTTATCATTCCTTGGTTTTGTTGTGACCGCCTGTGATCTGGCCGTAGGAGGAGTGAGAGCTGAGGTCTGTGGGAGAAATCTGCAGCAAAGATGATGATAGGAGCACAACCTCCTGAGGAAAAACAGCTTTTTGTGACAATTTAAATGAAATCAAACCACTATAATGACGAGTTGCACGTGTTGCTTGTGTGAGAGGAGTGGGCAGCGTCTTTTCAGAAGGGCAGTGCTGACTTAGATGAAGTAAGAAGAGGCTCATGCATTGGACAGTGGAGCTGAAACATTCAGTACACAGGCTATCATCTGCCACCTGACCCCAGACTGTGATTCAAAAAACAAGAATTTTAATTTTAAAAAGAAACTTAAACAACTTATGCATCAGTGTTAAAAGAAAAAATCTGTATTTCAGTTAGCCTGTTGTTGCCAGTTGTCTGATATGCACCACCACACAGTTTCCAGTCTAATATTTACCATTAAGCTGCATGCATGTATCTAAGAAAGAAGAGAATATTTATATTTTTTGATGATTTTTATGAATATTTTTTTATTTGAATGAACTGGAATTGTTTTCTGATATAATTTGTGGAATGTTTCAAACAGTTTTTACGTATCAGTAGCCCCCCACTGCAGCACACATGTGCATCAGTGGATAAAGGAGCTCCTGGACAAATATGTTGTGTTTATGAAGAAACATATTTTCATATGCAGGAGTAGCTGTAGAAGCAATAATGTATAGTTTGAGACGTTCTCTGTGCGAGATCATTAAGTGTTGCATCATATAATGCAGCACAGCAGGCGGGTGTCCGACAGGCTCTGTAAGGTAGTTTATGATAGAAATACATATGTGAAATAATGAGTGAAATGTGCAGAAGACCTTCAGGCCTTTTAGGACACAGAGGGCCTGGATGGAGATGGTTCCAGTCCTTGGGCCATATTTTGTCTGCATTTTATAGGCCTTATTTTTTTAATGCTGATTCATGCTCTTATTACTTTATAGAACAACAAGTGTTGGAAAATTGAAGCCCCTCGCCATTTCATGAAGCCCAAGATGATGTCATCAAATTGCTTGATTTATATGCCCAACAACAACAAAAAGAAGATAAAGGAGACTAGATCTGAATAAAATTTGAATGAGTTAGAGTTCTGCAGTTTCCAGTGTTTGTTTTATGAAAAATTCTTTATATGATCATTTGGTTATAATTAAAATTACAAACTGCAGCAAAAAAAAGCAAAAATAACAATACGGTATGAAAGAAGAACCAGTTGGTGGCCTCTGGGTCTGACA